>OVBI01001501.1:0-33264 GCA_900406495.1 Sisymbrium altissimum
TGTGCTGGTCCATCCGGTGCATCATAACCTCCGGTTATGGTTTCAGTTTCTCTTTCCATGATTGCATCAGGATCGCTAGGACGCGTCGTGCTGATGGTCTGCGGGACGCGGACTGTTGCTGATCGGGACGCGGATGTACTGCGGTACGGTGGTCTGCGGTTCACGATCTGCGGTTGGTTGGAGGTTTAGGGTTTTTCTCTCTAAGTTGGATTTTTAGGGTTTTGAATACCAGAGGCTATCGTGCTGACAACGTGTTATAAACATAGAGAGAAAAGCTGTAGGATTTCGTATTGAATGTGTCTCTATTGCATTGATAATGAATTTTTTATATAAGGATTATACAAAGGGATAAAAGGAAATTCTAGAAAAAAGGAAATTTCATTTTCCTAGTCCTTATCCTAAAAGGAAATAGGATTTATCATTTTCCAAATAATAAATAGAAATACATAATATGGCAATTCCTAATACAATAAGAAAATAGACTAAATCCGGATCTGGAAGATTCCGGAACACACGGAATGGTTCTGACCAGTCCATCCGTCGGTTTACAACAGTTCTTTGAGTTCTTGTAGATGATTGTCTCTTAATTTTTCGCTGAAATTCTGGTGGAAGAAAAACAATTTAAATATTAGCGATAATATATTTTTTAGGTTTAAACGTAGTATTTTACATAATATTATTTAATACTATACATTTTTTTCTTGTGTGTTTTCTTTTTTATCTTTGTTACGGGTCATTCATATGTGTAGATGGTTCTTCTTCCTCATTATAATATATAGTTGAAGATGTATAGTGCCCACTATACTTCAGTATAATTTTTTAAAATATTCATTGTATTGATATATACTTACTTTGATTCAAAAGATAGACCATGAAAAACTTGTTTTTATACAATATTTGTGACATATTGTTTTTTGGTGGTTTTTAAAATTGTCTAGCACTTAAAAACTTTTTAGTGTGATGACCATTGATAATGCGATGTATAGTTGCTTACAGCTGAAAACTGGTTTAGAGAGGTATAAAGCCACTTTTTTATAGTTTTTCTTAACTCTTATTGATGGTCATGACAGAAGATATTCACATTGAAAATTGTGTCCTCTTAAAGGTGAACGGGTGGTATGTATTTTTAATATCTTTTTTTTTTGCGTGGAGTTGTGTTTATATTTTTGTTGGTTTTTCTTTTAAAACTTGTTATTATAATTACTTTTTACTTATTATTATTTATATAGTTTAATACGTATGGTTAATGTTTATTTTCATATTCTTTTTTATACTAAAATTGAATTATGCTAATTTTATTGTGCTTATGTAAACTACTAATATTATACCTTTCCTTTATCAATTTATAATTTTGTGGTGTTTAATATTTGCTAAAAAAAAGAATTTTTGTTGATGAATCTTAATTGTTTTTCATCTGAAAAATTCTTTTATAATAGACTTTTATTCTAATTTTAAAAAATTTTATGTGTGCTTAAGCATTTCAGCTTGTTTTTGGACTCTTTTTTGTTTGATTTCTCTTAGAAACTTCAAAATTTTATAATTTTTTTAGCTATGTGCTGGTTCTTCAATATTATACTAGGATAGTACCTGCGCTTTTCCGCAGGACTAATTATTATTTAAATATTAAACATTAAATTTTAAATTTTTAATATCTATAAATTTTTATAATTTAACATATGGTTAAAAATATAATTTTAATTTTTTTAGCTTTATCTTCAATTTCCCCATGTTAATAGGAATAATTACCATATTAATAGGAATAATATAGATTTAGTAGATTTAATTTAAAATATCTATAACTGATTTTTAATTGTTTGGCAATAGGGATAAGAAATAAAAAATAAATAAAAAAATATCTGAAAAAAATGAGTAAATGACACATCAGCAAAATAACTTCTAATTGCTTCTCCTTTAATATATAGTAGATAATAGGAATAATATAGATTTAGTAGATTTAATTTAAAATATCTATAACTGATTTTTAGTTGTTTGGCAATAGGGATAAAAAAATAAAAAATAAATAAAAAAATATCTGAAAAAATGAGTAAATGACACATCAGTAAAATAACCTCTAATTGCTTTTCCTTTAATATATAGTAGATATTTTTGTTATTTTGATATGTTAATATTGAAAACATGATTTGTATTATATGGTAATGTAAATTTTAATAATAGGGTTTTCTAAATATAGAACCAGTTTTTTTAAGGTATAAAAATATTTAAATTTCATGTCATTTCCCACCTTATTTATTTAGCATTTTTTTTGAAAAAAAATGCGAAAGTATAATTCTTTCCACTAAAAATATAGTTTACCCATTTCATGAATAATTTTTAATCTTTCTTGCTTTTGAAAGACTTTTTTTTTTTTTTATCAACGCTTTTGAAAGACTTTTTAATAGATATTTCAGTTCTTGCCTTTTGTGAAGGAGATATATATGAGTTCTTGGTAATATATTTCAGTAACCCACGATTATTATTATTATTATTATTAAATGGATTTGTTTTGTTGCACAAACTCTCTAATGTAGCCTAAAGCAAAGATTATTTTTCCCTATTCAAAATATAATCAGATACATAAATGTTTTAATATACGTCAATATCAGCTTTAAGAATGTCTCAGAATCCAAACTTAAATATATGAAGCATATTTTGCTTTTTCTAAAGAACATGAATTCGCAGACTCTTATTAAAGCTTCACCAAAAGAAAAGTCCTACCCAAATCCCATTAGCTTTCAATCACTCTGTTATAAAACTTTTTCCGATATAAAAAGATTATGGTATCACTTCAAATCAAACTCTGATCCAGTTATAATCTCCAAAGTTTAAATTTTAAATTGAAAAAGTCTCTTACTCTTTTACTCTCTCCTCCTATCTCCTTTGAAAAAAAAAATATATATATATATATATATTTTACCATTAGCTCCAGCAATGTTGTATAACCATATACATCTCTAAATGCTTTTACATGCTTTTCCTTCATTCATATCCATCTCTAAATCCAAGCAAAGCAATTAAGCTAAAAACAAATTGAATAGGATAGCAATTATACAAAAGTATGGTAACTAAAACAGAGGAACTCCACTGCGGGTGGCACACCAGCACTACAAAACCGCTCAGCTTTAAATCAGGAATGTAACTGCACAATGTTAATAAAAGTTCCCAACATAACATTTTTTTTCTTCTAAAAGTAGGTCAAATAATTATACAAAAACTTTCAAGTTACATCATTTTTGTAGAGGTAATATATGTTGTGGATGTGATCACAACGAAAGTACTCAACTTCGTAAAGCTGCATCATTATATCTTCCATTTCATTCTTTGGTGCAAAATTTAAAAACAACTAGTTTCTGATTGGAGTAAACATGTCATTTCCACCAGACATTAAAAAGTGACTAAACATATCATTTGGTCAATCTCCACCATGAACATGGCTTCAGTGTGTTAGGTACCTTTTGGCTCATTACAGTCCCATTCTTCCACTTCTATCGTGATTCTATCTAATGGTTCGTTTGAAATGAAGTATATTTTCTAGGTTTTGTAGCCTTTAAAACAAAATACTTGAGGTTACCCTAATCAAGTCATACTAACAAAGAATATACTCAATGGTGTTAATATAAGGTAATTCCTACGTTCAGAAGTTGGGAATTGTGCTTAGCTAACTGAGCTGTGAACTTCTTGAAACCAAATCTACTATATGAAATCTACGTACAATGTAACATTGAATTTTACAAAGAAGAGTGGACCAAGTATGGTTAATTCATGAATAATCATAGGCTTAAATAGGATGGTAGTAAAATGAAAACAAACTAATGTCAATACTTATCTTCAGACTCATGCTCTACCTTCACCTTATGACAATCTATTCTTTCCTAGGTTTTTTAAAACGTGACGGCTACATTATATCAAATAACAGTTACAAAGCTTACTAAACTTCATTCGCCCCGTAAAAGAAGAGATAGCTGACATAGACACCCATGGCTGAGTCTTTAAGTTCATCGGTGGAGGACATACCTTAGTCAGAAACTAAGCATGAACTGCTTTAAACATAAGGGGAGGCAGTAAAAAAATAGATGGATTCTTTTCTACTTCTAGTTGGTTTAGGTAAGCGTTCGAGAATTTTATTTGTAGACTAAAATTGACGTAGTCTTTTCATCCTTCTATCTTATTTGTCATAGTGATACACCAAACAATTATTATTATATTCACCTCGAGACTTCAATATTCTCGTCAAGCAAATGCAATATCGAATTAGAAGTTATTAAAGCTTCTCAATGTTTATAATGCTGATATTCAATATCTCAGAGAATACAACCAATCTAAGTTTAAATTATATTGGGTTTCATTATCTGCTGAGCATTTTGCGCTTGATTTCAAAGTCGAAAGCAAAGACCGACATGATCAAACGATCATGGCGTGCAGATGCTACTATTGTGATTAGTATTGCAAAATACAAGCCATGAGCTAATGTGAGATAGACGAACCTGACAGTAATAGGAGTGGTTGGGCGGGTTGTGGTGGAAACTGTAAGCGGCAGGGAAGTATTTCCCAGCAGCACCTTCTGTTCTCTACAAATCTGTCTTGTTAGAGGATTCTATAGAAGGGTTTGCTACGGCATCAGCCGCTCGTATCAGTTGCTTCTCTGCTACTCATATTTGTTGTGCTTCTTACCACTCGTTTATACGTACATTCACTCTGCCCCACGAAACAAAGTTGGAAAGCCACTTGGATTTGTTGAGGTAAATCAAATATTCATGTCAAATGATTACTCTATTTAAATGATTCATGTAATTTCAGAAGGAAAATTTAGAAACAGAATCTTACTTTCTCATCCAGGAAAAGAAGTGTGATTTCTAAAGTCCCAAAATCGAAGGAGGCCGAGCTGGAGGTCTTTGAAGGATGATATTTATAAGAAAAGTAGTACTTGTTGGGATATAAAGTAAGTCCCACAGCCAAAGTTAAAAAAAACCAACATTAATATAAAGGATCAGGGCCAATCCACTAATTACAAATTTAGTTTTTAGTTGGAAACCCAGAATTAACTCAAATTCAACATAGTATCAGAGTCCAAGGTTCAGAGCCCGTAGACCTAAAAAAAAGTGGATATATACATGTCTATTGTTAACATGAGTAATGAGGGCCCGTTAGGGGCTTACCGAGTAATGGGGGCTTATGAGGATCTTATTGTTGGTCCAAGTGGGATCTATTCGAGATGGAGCATCTCGAAGAGGCGTATATGTGGTTCTTAGTTTGAAGGAGAGATTATTGGGATACAAAATAAGTCACACATCAGAAGTTAAAAAGAACCAACATTAATATATAAATGGTTATTGCCAATCTAATAATTACCAATTTGATTTTTAGTTGGAAGTTTAAAATTAACTCAAATTTAACAGTAATAATAGATACTAAATCATTAGTGGGGGAATCATAAATATTGTAATGGCCATGATATGGTGATTTAATTATGTGGAATGCCAAGGAACACTGTAGTAACCTCCCATTGACTTCATTCAAAAAAAAAACCCCATTGACGATTCGGTTTCGTTCTGTCACTGTCGAGAGGAAAAAAAAAAAAGAAAAAGGGAAATTTAGTACTCCATCGTCGTATGCAGATGTCCAGTATCTCCATTTAAATGATAGAATAATATAGTTATTTAGTACTCCACTGACGTATTAATTATCGGGATCAGTGGAGTATAATTTAGTAATCTTTTTTACTAGGAGAAATTGAAACAGTGACTCAACAATCTTAAGGTCTATTTCAGATAGTAAATTGTTTATCAAACTTTTTAAAATCAAATTTATATCACATTCAAATAAGAATTAAATTGGTAAATACAGCAAAATCAACCAAAATATAATTTGTTTTTAATTTCATAATCAACTTTGGTATCAAAATTTTTAAAAAAATTTAAATTGTAAACTAAGTTATTCATATATCTAATTAAATTTATGTTAAATATTTTTTTTGAAATAGAAATTTACTTCCGTGCAAGATGCAGAAAAACACTTAATTTATATTAAAAAGTCTAAAAATAATCAATCAAACAAGTTTTTTTTTTTTGAAAGCAATTAATCAATCAAACAAGTTGGTGGATATAAAAAAGAGCAAACTAATTTTTAAAAAAATAGACGATGTAATATATATTGTGGCTTTGGATGTATTGACGAGAACTAAAATTTTTAAAAACATCTGATGTAATATGTATTGGCTTTGGCTATATTGACAAGCAAACTAATTTAATGCTCTCTTTTCCGTGAAGCCCTTTTCTTATTGTTTCTCACGCTTTCTCTCTTCTATCTCCAAGACACTATTCAGATCAAGTCCGTTAAGGCCAAAAAATAGCGTATATAGAAGTTTCTTGATCTGTGAGAGTTTTAGAAAATGCCTGGTTTTTTTTGGCAGGTTGCTGCTACGTCAATTTGGGAACTCAGCACATTAATTAGTTATAAAATATGTAAGAACCAAAATTCATCTCAACATATTTTAGAAAAAAAATAATTTAAAAAACCAAAATTTTTGGAAAAAACAATAATAAAAAAGAGATTTTTATTGATTAAATTTTTTTTATACAAATATTGTATGCAAAAGTGCATTGTAATACCTAAGTCACTCAATACAAAAGAATTGTAATAGTTTGAAAGGTATACATTGATATTTTTATATATATTTGATAATTTTAAGTTTTAACTAGTCAAATTTTTGATATAGAAATTAATATTTTCGTATATTTTGTCGATTTTAAAAAATATTTGAAAATGTTTGAAAGTTTTCAAAAAATCGATTCGGTTTGTGATAATTTTTTTTTTTTCGGTTTGGACCAATCTTATTCGTCATTTTCTCAAGTATGATAACGAATGAAGACAAAATCAAAACTAAAACTTTATGTTTTGAGTGCCATTAGAAAACCAAACTCCTTGGTCGAAAGCTCCTTTGTTTTCTGATGACATTATTGCTGTAAGAGTCCTATGAACTTTCCATTATGATCAAATTTTACATGCCAGCAAACAAATAAAATCGTGAGTTAAAAAATAAACACTTCAACATATCACAGTAATTAGGATAAATATAATTTTTTAATGGATGATATTTTCTTTAACTAAATTTATCTTTAATAGTAGAAAGCATGTCCACTCTCACAAGATTATGGCATAGTATTGCCTTTTGACAAGATTTAAAAAATTAAATTTGTTTGTGTCTTCTAGAACCAATGACCAAATCTGGAATGTAATGATGTACATTAGAACTTGAGCAGTAATTTTGATTCTCTTATTGTTTAATATAGAAATTGGATTTTTCACAATAGGATGGACTATAGCAACAAAAACTATTTTAACTTATTCATCATTTCTCTAAACATTATTTATCAAATGATTTCTACTCATTTTTTAAATTAATAAATATTTTAAAGTTTTTACACAAATTTTTTTAAAAATTAAATTATGATTATAAATACATCATTTTTTTTAAATTAACAATTTTTATAATTTTTAACTAATAGTAATTAAAAAAATTCAATTAATTTTCTTAAAATTTACAATTCATCATCATTAATTATTAAAAAATGCATTGAAAAACAACATCAATCTTTTGCAGATAAGGTTTTTTTTTTTTTCCAAAATATCTAATAATTAGAAAAAAGGAATAAAACTTTAGTGACATATCATCACCAAATTCTCCATTTCCAGAAAAAGATGGAGTAACATTGATTTCTCTGTTTTGATATTCTTTTCATTTATATCTAAACAAAGCTGGTTAGATGTTTTAATTTAATAATTAAATGAAATTAATATTAAAATTATTAATTATCTAATCAATTAAATTTTTAAAATACATAACATACTAATAATAAATAATTAAATTAGAAAATACAATGAGAAAACACGCAATAGATATTTGGTAAATTCCACTGCTAGATTTATGGAATTTTCAAACTGCTCCTGAAAGAGACCGATTTTGGGCAAACGATCTTATTGAAGCAGTAAAGAACTGTGCTCTAAAATGTAAGAACCCTCTTTGTTTTTTGGCAGAATCTGATACCAGCCGCAAAAATGGAATCTTTTCCATGCCAGGAAAATTCATCACAGGCGGCTCTCGGCTATTTGTTGTTTCTTCAAAAATTAATATAGCGGTCAACGTGATGCATACTTAAAAATAAAATGATTCCAAGTCAAATGTCTCGTGAAAGCATTACTATTTGTTTCTTTTTTAAACGCTCACCCAACTCTTTATTTAATTAATTTTCTGTTTTATTCGGTTGCTCCATGCTTGTGGTTACCCATTAAGACCCACATGGTTGTGATCATATCTTTGTACAACTTCTTTTGTCAGAAAGTGTAATCCTTTCGGAAATTTGGTTTTCCAATAATGGGAAAGTCTCAAACTGATGGAGATGAGAATGTTGAGGATAAGGAGCTTCAGTCTCAATGGGCTGCTATTGAGAGATTACCAACACTTGAAAGGATCACTACTGCTTTGTTCTGCAAAAGAGATGAACAAGGGAAGGGGACAGAGAGACGACAAGTCATGGATGTTTCTAAACTCGAGGATATTGATAGACATCTTTTTATTGACGAGCTCATTAGACAAGTTGAGGATGATAATCACTGCTTATTGCAGAAAATTAAGACAAGAATCGATGAGTAAGTCATGCTTCAAAAGATTCTGTTTTTTTTTTTTTTTTTTTTCTCTGTTTTTTTCTTTTGCTCTCATCAATCCCATGCATGTAATTATGTAGGGTTGGGATAGAGGTACCAACGATTGAAGTGAGGTTCAGTGATCTTTTTGTTGAGGCAGAGTGTGAGATAGTTTATGGGAAGCCAATCCCAACTCTTTGGAATGCTCTTGCAAGCAGGCTATCTGTAAGTGTTCATTCAACTGCTTCTGAGATTGTATCCATTTTAAGTTTCTTTGTTAACATTCTAATCTTGGATTTCAAGTAACTGAGTATGTGTGGATAATGGTGATTTTGAGTCAGAGATTCATGTGTTTAAAGCAAGAAAAGAAGATAAGCATCTTGCATGGCGTCAGCGGTATCATAAGACCTAAAAGGTGAAGTTTCTTATCATTTTGTTATCAAGAATGATCGGATTTATTCAGAAGATATCGGGTGTTTTCTTGCAGAATGACTTTGTTAAAGGTGAAGTTTCTTATCATTCTGTTATCAAGAATGATCGGATTTATTCAGAAGATATCGGGTGTTTTCTTGCAGAATGACTTTGTTGCTTGGTCCTCCTGGTTGTGGTAAAACAACTCTGCTACGCGCACTATCTGGAAGACTCGACCCTTCTTTAAAGGTTTGGTCTATATTTCTAACATTGAAAACGCGTAGATTTTGTTTAAAAATCACATGAGTTGCTTCCACTTTACAGACTAGAGGAGAAGTTAGTTACAATGGTCACTTATTCTCGGAGTTTGTTCCTGAGAAAACATCAAGTTATGTAAGTCAAAACGATCTGCACATTCCGGAGCTTAGTGTAAGAGAGACACTCGATTTTTCAGGATGTTTTCAAGGAACGGGAAGCCGTTTAGGTAAGCACAATAATAATTTTATGTTTCCTTTTGTTGAGTTCTTGTTACATTTAACTTTTTAATTTTAACAGAAATGATGAAAGAGATTAGTAGAAGGGAGAAAGTGAAAGGAATAGTTCCAGATCCTGATATAGACGCATACATGAAGGTATAAAACTATGTATACAATGATACATAGAATGTCATTTCCTTGAGACTAATCTGAAAGATTACAAACAAACAAAAATCTCGGAATTCAACTTTTGTTTATCATGACAGGCAACTTCAATTGAAGGTTCAAAAACTTGTCTGCAAACTGATTATATCCTAAAGGTATGATACTTTCAGAATTGCTCTCATCTTTAACTTATGCTTTTATCAGAAGTTAATTAATGCTTCTGTTCTTTCTGTTCAGATCCTAGGACTTAATATCTGTGCAGATACACACGTTGGAGATGCTTCGAGACCAGGAATATCCGGTGGCCAAAAGAGAAGATTAACTACAGGTACTTTAGCATTCACACATTTGGTTCTAATGTCTTTGGAAACAAACTTCATATTTGGTATACTGCAGGTGAGACGATTGTAGGACCGATCAAAACTCTGTTCATGGATGAAATATCAAATGGTTTGGACAGCTCAACTACGTTCCAGATTTTGTCATGTCTCCAACAGTTTGCACTTCTATCTGAAGGAACCATACTGGTTTCACTGCTTCAGCCTGCACCAGAAACATTTGAGCTTTTCAATGATGTGATTCTTATGGGAGAAGGAAAGATAGTCTACCATGGTCCACGGGATTCTGTATGCAGATTCTTCGAGGATTGTGGATTTAAATGTCCAAATAGGAAATCTGTTGCTGAATTCCTTCATGAGGTTATCTCAAGGAAAGACCAAGAACAATATTGGTGTCACATAGATAAACCATACTGTTATGTCTCCATTGACTCATTTGTAGAGAGATTTAACAAGTCTGATCTTGGGTTAGAACTACAAGACAAACTCTCCAAGAAAGGTGATAAATCTCAAACTCGAAAAGATGCCCTTTGCTTTAGTAAATACTCACTCAGTAACTGGGAGATGCTAAAAGCTTGCTCAAGGAGAGAATTTCTTCTGATGAAACGAAACTCTTTCGTTTACATGTTCAAGTCTGGACTCGTAAGTTTCTGTTTTCTTTACCAAAGAAGCTTCTTGTTTTACCATTACATGCTAAACCCTTTTGTTACATTTTTTTTGTGCAGTTAATTTTCATTGGATTTATTGCAATGACTGTTTATCTACGGACTGGTTCGACAAGAGATGCTGTTCATGCTAATTATCTTATGGGTTCTTTATTCTTTTCACTCTTTAAACTTCTTTCTGATGGACTTCCAGAGCTCACATTGACAATCTCAAGGATTGCAGTTTTCTGCAAGCAAAAGGAGTTATACTTTTACCCTGCTTGGGCTTATGCAATTCCTTCAGCTATTTTGAAGATACCAATTTCATTTCTTGAAGCGTTCCTCTGGACTTTGCTGACATATTATGTTATTGGTTATAGTCCTGAGATCAGCAGGTACACATTTTCAGTCTTGATGCCAAATCATAGTGAAGAAATAACTTTGCTAAAACAAATTATATTTTCCTTCATCAGGTTTGTTCGCCAGTTCTTGATCTTCTTTGCTTTGCACCTTTCATGTATATCCATGTTTCGTGCTATAGCTGCCGTCTTTCGAGACTTTGTCGTAGCCACAACCTTCGGAACCATCTCTGTGATGCTTCTCTCAGTGTTTGGAGGATTCATTGTTCGAAAACGTAAGTTTTTGTTACTTCAAACTTCAATTAAAATGGTCAAGAAGAGATTATATAGTGGATCTAGAAAAGATAAAAATCAACCATAGGCAGAGACATTATTAGTTTTTTTTTTTTTTAATAAGTAAAATATGAACCAAACATCACATGCATAGAAACATTTATTTTAGTATGTTTACATGTTAGGAACTAGGAAGTTTACGTTAAAAAAACATATAAACATATAAACTATATAAAATACGTTATATTTAGTTGTTGCGCAACCATTGGAATTTGGAACTTTTATTTGATTCCTTCAATTCACTATAGACACTATATTTTGTTGTTCCTTGGAACCATCTTGTGAATCTAGTCATAAGATCAAGTGTCTTAGGTTGTTTAGCTTAAGTGTAGTAGTGTCTCTGGTTGTATTAGAGTATCTCTCTTTAGCCGTTAGAATTTGTTTTTTGCTCGTGTGTGCACGTGTGTAAAAGACTTAAGTATAAAAGTCTTAATAGCCGTTGCAATGAGATGAGAGACTGTTCATCGTCTTGTTCAGAGAGAAAAGAGAGAGATGAGAGATCGCGATCAATCTTGTATTGCTTGATCGGTTCTAGAGTTCTTATAGTGAATTGCTGGTTCAATCCCAGTTCCGGTGAGATATAGCTCTCTCTCGGGTTTGAGAAAGGAGGTGAACACCGGGTCAACAAAATCTTTGTGTTCTCTTCTTTTAAAGCTTCTTCTTCTTGATTCATTCTCTTGCTCGATTGAGTTTGGAGCTTTAGTTCTCACACATCTCCATAATGCTTCTCTCAGAGGTCTCATTGTTTGAAAACGTAATTTTTGTTACGAGAAATTTGAATTATAATAAGTTCTTATCTTTCAGCTTCCATGCCTGCTTGGCTTGAGTGGGGATTCTGGTTATCTCCATTGTCATATGCTGAGATTGGCTTAACCGCTAATGAATTTCTCGCTCCACGGTGGGGGAAGGTAATAAATCTTTAGAAGAGTTTCACACTTCTCTATCAAGTTTAGTTATTATAAACCCTTTGCTTATTACATTTTTCACCATTAGACAACATATGCAAACACAACAGTAGGGAAACAAGTTCTTGATGCTCGTGGGTTGAACTTTGGTAATCAATCTTACTGGAATGCATTTGGAGCTTTAATTGGCTTCACACTCATCTTCAATATTGTTTTTGCCCTGGCATTGACCTTTTTAAAGAGTAAGTTCTCAATTTCTGTATAGAAGATGTGACTTAATGAAGTTGTATAGGAAATACCGATTAGTTTTTATTTAATTTCAGCTTCACGGAGGTCTCGTGCGATTGTTTCTCGTGAGAAGAACACTCATAGTTCAAAAAAATATCATTCATCAAGTTCTAAAGTTGCTTCCCAATTCAAAAACGTTCTTCCTTTCAAGCCTCTAACATTTACATTCCAAGACGTGAGATATTTCATCGAGACTCCTCAGGTATAGGAGTATCAGTTACAAGTTTTCTTCAATTCTTTAAACAAGCCAAAGTTATAATGTGTGGTTCTCATTTTCTGTTAAAGGGGAAGAAGCTGCAGCTTCTCTCTGACGTAACGGGCGCATTCAAGCCCGGTGTTCTCACTGCTCTAATGGGTGTGAGTGGAGCTGGGAAGACGACTCTGCTTGATGTTCTTTCTGGAAGGAAAACCCGCGGTGACATTGAAGGACAGATCCATGTAGGCGGTTACCTTAAGGTTCAAGAAACATTTGCTAGGGTTTCAGGTTATTGCGAACAGTTTGATATTCACTCCCCCAATTTAACTATCGATGAGTCCCTGAAATACTCGGCTTGGCTTCGGCTACCTTCAAACATCGATTCAGATACTAAGAGTGTAAGTCATTGTTTGAAAACCAAACACAAAATTCTTCCTTCCTTTAGCTTTCAAGTCTGAATATTTTATTGATTTTATGTTCAGGCAATAGTCAATGAAGTTCTTGCCACGGTAGAGCTTGAGAAGATTAAAGATTCCATAGTAGGACTTCCTGGAATTAGCGGTTTAACAACAGAACAACGCAAGAGACTAACAATAGCTGTTGAGCTTGTTTCAAATCCTTCAATCATATTTATGGATGAACCAACCACAGGATTAGATGCAAGAGCTGCTGCAATTGTGATGAGAGCAGTGAAGAACATCGCCGAGACTGGCAGAACCGTTGTTTGCACCATTCACCAGCCAGGCATAGATATCTTCGAAGCATTTGATGAGGTAAAAAACTCAAGAAAACAATGTTCATCTCATTTTTAAAGTCTCTTCTTTGAAGCACATTATGTGACCTTCAATTGCAGCTAGTTCTGATGAAAAATGGAGGACAGATTATCTATCATGGACCCCTTGGACAACATTCAAGCAAAGTTATTGAATACTTTATGGTAAGCTTCTATATAATACTAAAACTCTTGCATATAAAGTATGGTTAATTCTGTATTTACAACAAAAAAATTCTAAACTGTAGAGCATTCCTGGAGTTCCGGAAATGAAAGAGAACACTAATCCAGCCACTTGGCTACTAAATATCATTTCTAAGTCATCAGAAGACAAACTTGGTGTTGATTTGGCACAAAATTACAAGGACTCTTCTCTATTTGAGTAAGTCTATAAACAAGTATTGCCTAACACTATCGAGGTTTAATTCCTGAAACTGTCATTGTATAAATGCGTGCTTTTCTTCTACTACTTTTAGGGAGAACAAAATGGGAATTCAGCAAATGAGATCAACATCTTTGGGATCAGAAGGATTAATCTCTTCTTCGCGATATGCTCAAACTGGTTGGGAACAATTCAAGGCATGTCTCTGGAAACAACATCTCTCTTATTGGAGAAACCCTTCCTACAATCTCACTCGCATCATCTTCATGTTTTTTACCTCTATGCTTTGTGGCATTCTCTTCTGGCAAAAAGCTAAGAAATTGTTAGTCTCTTCCCCATATTTCTTTGGTTTCTTATAGTTGTTTTCTCTTAAAGATCTTCCTAATTTCCTTGAGATGTTAATTAATCAATCTTGTTTTTTTTCCTCTGTTTTCTGCAGAAACAATCAGCAAGATCTTTTCAACATATTTGGCTCGATGTTCACGGTGGTTCTTTTCTCTGGTATAAACAATTGCTCTACAGTGTTATTCTGTGTTGCAACTGAACGAAATGTCTTCTACCGCGAAAGATTTGCTCGGATGTACACCTCATGGGCATATTCACTTGCTCAGGTAAAAAACAAGATTTCTAAATCCTTATTAAAGTGCACACAAAAACTAGGTTTGAAACTGAATTTGAAGCCGTAATAATCCTTACAGGTTTTGGTTGAAATTCCATACTCATTATTCCAATCCATTATATGTGTCACAATCGTATATCCTATGGTTGGCTATGACTGGTCGTTCTACAAAATTTTTTGGTGCTTCTACACAATCTTCTGCTCGTTGCTCATATTCAACTATTTCGGCATGCTTTTAGTCGTTGTGACCCCAAACATTCACGTTGCTTTTACTCTCCGCTCCTCGTTTTACTCCATCGTTAACCTCTTTGCTGGTTATGTCATGCCAAAACCTGTAAGTCCTTCTACCAACAGAAAGATAAACAAGTGTCAATAAAATCATCAAGATATGACACCTTTGAGGGTTTTTTTTTTATATGCAGAGCATTCCGAGATGGTGGAAATGGATGTATTACTTGAGCCCCACGTCATGGATTTTGAATGGATTGCTCACGTCGCAGTATGGAGATATGGAGAAAGAGATAATTGCATTTGGAGAGAAGAAGAAAGTTTCTGATTTCTTGGAAGATTATTTTGGTTATAGACATGATTCACTGGCTCTTGTAGCTGTAGTTCTCATTGCCTTTCCAATTCTCTTGGCATCTCTTTTCGGATTCTTCATAGGTAAACTCAATTTTCAGAAGAAGTGATTTTGGGATCTTTAATTGTATAAATATGCATGTCCATATCCATCAGTTCCTTTTTCTTTTTCTTTGTGTTCTGTCGTTTTTTTCCTCTAGATAGTTAAATCAATACAAAGGTGTTCTTCGAGTTCCTTTTTATGATTTCGATTTCTGCTTTTGCTCTGTTTTGTTTCCTTTTAAGTTGATCTCATGTCCTGAGTTCTCAAGCAGTTTGATCGCTTGAGCACCTGGACTAGAGTAATTATTACGTAGTATTGAGACATCAATAAAAGATAACCGTAGTGATGGTGATTAGCTGTAATTATAGGGATGGCGATTAGCTGTAATCATAGTGATTGTGAATTTGTGATACTCCTTCCGTTTACACGTCTCCTCAAGCCCAAACCGGAGACATGGCTTGAGATATTAAAATCTAGCGTGGACGGATGTAGTGGGTCGTTCCACGCATCCCTTGTGAGCCATTAATTCTGACAGAAAATGACGCAATCATGTCTTTTGGACGAAAAATTTATAGAAACATGTTTTTAATGGGAAATAAGTCGACTACTGCCAAAAATTCCACTATCGCCGAAATTAAGTGGATGTATGCTCTTTCGCAACTATCGAAACGTCAATTTCCCAAACGGTAGAAATGTGTTTAACGTGGAATATTCTAATACCAAATTTAATATATAGATCCCATCACTTAAAAAACTGGATAGTTTTATTTCAATCTCTTTTTTCAAAAAATAAAATTGGAAACTATTATTTTAGTCCATCTCTCTCCTCGCTTATTCATAACAAAAAAAATTCTCTACAAAAAAACGTTGGGTAGTTTTGTCTCTATCTCTCTTTAATACACACAAATATCTGTGTCTTTCTCTATCTAAGTAAAAAAGGTAGAATCGTCATGAAAATTTGCTGCCAATATCAGTGGCCCATTTTATTAATTAAAACTTAAGTGGTCAATTTTGCCAATTTCAAACTTAAATACTATCTTTTCAACAAATTTCCCTTTAAAAAATCCTACCCACGCTTCAAAAAACCCTAACCA
Source organism: Sisymbrium altissimum (assembly GCA_900406495.1). NCBI lineage: Eukaryota > Viridiplantae > Streptophyta > Magnoliopsida > Brassicales > Brassicaceae > Sisymbrium > Sisymbrium altissimum. The sequence continues at coordinate 16,242 of OVBI01001501.1, forward strand.
CGCTTCAGAAAACCTTAGTTGTGCTTTTAAAAACCCTAACCCTACTTACTCTTCTTTTCTTAATATTCAGAGATTGACATTTGTAAAATCATAAAATAATTCCACAACAGATTCCATTAGATTGTTTCTATAAAAATAGATTCCTCTACGAATGGATTGTTTCTGTTAAAATATAATCCAAACCGTTTTGTTTACTCCAATAATAAAAATGCCTCAAAGAGGTGGGGATGATAAAGCCGAGACAATCAAGGTTGATGATGAGAATCTTCAGTCTCAATGGGCTCGTATTGAGAGATTACCAACACCTGAAAGGATCAATACTGCTTTGTTCTGCAAAAGAGATGAACAAGGGAAGGGGACAGAGAGACGACAAGTCATGGATGTTTCTAAGCTTGAGGATCTTGATAGACATCTCTTCATCGATGAGCTCATCAGCCATGTTGAGAATGATAATCTCCGCTTGTTGCAGAACATTAGGAAGAGAATCGATGAGTAAGTAAAAAAATTCTGTTTTTCTCTCTGTTTTTCTCTCTGTTTTTCTCTTATTCAACAGTTGCTTATATGATAGTAATGTGCATTTTGGTTGGTCTTTATAGTAATCCCATGAATGTAATTTTGTAGGGTTGGGATCGAGTTACCAACGATTGAAGTAAGGTTCAGCGATCTTTTTGTGGAAGCAGAGTGTGAGATAGTTTATGGGAAGCCAATCCCAACTCTTTGGAATGCTATTGCAAGCAGACTATCTGTAAGTGTTCATTCTAGGTTTCCACGTTGACATCCTAATCTTGGACGTCTAGTAACTGAGTATGTGCATAATGGTGACTTTGAGACAGAGACTCTTGTGTTTAAAGCAAGAAAAGAAGATAAGCATCTTGAATGGCGTCAGCGGTATCATAAGACCTAAAAGGTAAACTTTCTTATCATTTTTTTTTCAAGAATGATCGGATTTTTTATCATAAGACCTAAAAGGTAAGTTTTCGTGCAGAATGACTTTGTTGCTTGGTCCTCCTGGTTGTGGTAAAACCACTCTGCTACGCGCACTATCTGGAAGACTCGACCCTTCTTTAAAGGTTTGTTTTTTTTGTTAATTTAATCATTGAAACAAAGTATATGTGTTGTTTTGTCCAGAAATCATATGACTTGTTTCCACTTTACAGACTAGAGGAGAAGTAAGTTACAACGGTCACTTATTATCGGAGTTTGTTCCTGAGAAAACATCAAGTTATGTAAGTCAAAACGATCTGCACACTCCGGAGCTTAGTGTGAGAGAGACACTCGATTTTTCAGGATGTTTTCAAGGAACGGGAAGCCGTTTAGGTAAGGAAAATAACAACTCTTAATCTCAGGATATTTCAGGATGTTTTCTTATGTTTCGTTTTGTTGAGTTCTTAACCTTAACAGAGATGATGAAAGAGATTAGTAGAAGGGAGAAACTGAAAGGAATAGTTCCAGATCTTGATATAGATGCATACATGAAGGTACTTTAATATGAAAAATATATCAATTAGAAGTTGATTGAATAGAAAAAGGAATCTGACTTTCTTTATAAGGACAGGCAGTTTCAGTTGAAGGTTCAAAATCTAATCTGTATACAGATTATATTCTAAAGGTGATGATGCTTTCAGAAACTTTATCATCTTTTAAACTTAATGTTCTTATCAGAAGTATTAATGCATCTTTTTTTTTTTTCAGATCCTAGGACTTACTATCTGTGCAGATACGCATGTTGGAGATGCTTCCCGACCAGGAATATCTGGTGGCGAAAAGAGAAGATTAACTACAGGTACTTTAGCATTCACACATTTGGTTCTAATGTCTTTGAAAACAAACTTCATATTTGGTATACTGCAGGTGAGACGATTGTTGGTCCAATCAAAACTCTGTTCATGGATGAAATATCGAATGGCTTGGACAGCTCAACTACGTTCCAGATTCTTTCATGTCTCCAACAGTTTGCACTTCTATCTGAAGGAACCATACTGGTTTCACTGCTTCAGCCAGCACCAGAAACGTTTGAGCTTTTCAATGATGTGATTCTTATGGGAGAAGGAAAAATAATCTACTATGGTCCACGGGATTCTATTTGTAGATTCTTTGAGGATTGTGGATTTAAATGTCCAAATAGAAAATCTGTTGCCGAATTTCTTCAGGAGGTATGAATATGTTAAATGTCATTTTCATATTTGCAAAATCTAAAACCTTCATCATGATCATCACACCCTTGTGTTGCAGGTTATCTCAAGGAAAGATCAAGAACAGTATTGGTGTCACATAGACAAACCATACTGTTATGTCTCTATTGACTCATTTATAGAGAGGTTTAAAAAGTCTGATCATGGGTTACAACTAAAAAACGAACTCTCCAAAACACATGACAAGTCTCAGACTCAAAAAGAGGCCTTATGCTTTAGAAAATACTCACTCAGTAATTGGGAGATGCTAAAAGCCTGCTCAAGGAGAGAATTTCTTCTCATGAAACGAAACTCTTTTGTTTACGTATTCAAGTCTGGACTCGTAAGTTCCTATAATTCTCTTTACCAAAAAGCTACCTTGTTCTTACCATACATGTGCTAAACCCTTTAAAAACATTTTTGTGCAGTTAATTTTCATTGGATTCATTGCAATGACTGTTTATGTACGGACTGGTTCTACAAGAGATGCTCTTCATGCTAATTATTTGATGGGTTCTTTGTTCTTTTCTCTCTTTAAACTTCTTGCTGATGGACTTCCAGAACTCACATTGACAATCTCAAGGATTGCTGTTTTCTGCAAGCAAAAGGAGTTATACTTTTACCCTGCTTGGGCTTATGCAATTCCTTCAGCTATTTTGAAGATACCAATTTCAATTCTTGAAGCGTTCCTCTGGACTTTGCTGACATATTATGTCATTGGTTACAGTCCCGAGATCGGCCGGTACACATTTGGAACAATGGTGAATGCAAAACCAAATTCAAGAAACAACTCTGCTAATCCAATTTTGTTTCTTTTTCTTATTTACTTTCCTACAGGTTCATTCGCCAGTTCTTGATATTCTTTTCGTTACACCTTTCATGCATATCCATGTTCCGTGCTACTGCTGCCATCTTTCGAGATTCTGTTGTTGCCACAACTATAGGGAACATCTTTATAATGCTCCTGTCATTATTCGGAGGATTCATTGTTCGTAAACGTAAGTTTGTTACTTGAAAGGTTTCAGCGTAATGGCTCTTTATATTGCCCCTTCTGAATTTTTGAGAGGTTTCAGCGTAATGGCTCTTTGTTATATTTCAGCATCCATGCCAGCTTGGCTTGTGTGGGGATTCTGGTTATCTCCATTCTCATATGCGGAGATTGGTCTAACCGCAAATGAATTTTTAGCTCCACGGTGGACGAAGGTAATGACTTCTTCATAAGAATTTGACATTTCTCTAGCTCAGTTTTTAGTTCGTTACTGATCCTTTTATTACCATTAGACAACATCTGAAAACGGAACTTTGGGGGAACAAGTTCTAGATGCTCGTGGATTGAACTTTGGTAATCAATCTTATTGGCCTGCACTTGGTGCATTAATTGGCTTCACACTATTCTTCAATACTGTTTTTGCACTGGCCTTGACCTTTTTAAAGAGTAAGTTCGAGATATGTATATATATACCTAGATGTGATTTAATGAAGTCGTATAGACCAGTGAGGATTGATATTTCTGTTATTTCAGCTTCGCAGAGGTCTCGAGCGATTGTTTCTAGTGAGAAAAACACGAAATGTTATAAACCTGCTTCACAATCCAAACATGCATTGCCTTTCAAGCCCCTAACTTTCACATTTCAAGACGTGTGTTATTGCATTGACACTCCTCAAGTAAGTGAATGTCTAAGAAATCTTAAATCCTTCAAACAAGACACAGCTGTTTATAAAATGTGGACTGTTGAAAGGGAAAGAAGCTGCAGCTTCTCTCTGACGTGACAGGCGCATTCAAACCTGGTGTTCTTACTGCTCTAATGGGTGTGAGTGGAGCTGGGAAGACGACTCTGCTTGATGTTCTTTCTGGAAGGAAAACTTGCGGTGACATTGAAGGACAGATCAATGTAGGCGGTTACCTTAAGGTTCAAGAAACATTTGCTAGGGTTTCAGGTTATTGCGAACAGTTTGATATTCATTCTCCCAATGTGACTGTCGAAGAGTCCTTAATGTACTCTGCTTGGCTTCGATTACCTTCAAGCGTCAATTCAGAAACGAAGCGTGTAAGCCATTATTTGGAAAAAGAAACTCCTCCTTCCTTTTAACTCTCCCTTGTTTAAGTATTTTCTTGATTTTGCTTTCAGGCAATAGTCAAAGAAGTTCTTAAGACGATAGAGCTCGAAGAGATTAAAGATTCCATAGTAGGACTTCCTGGAATTAGCGGCTTAACTACGGAACAACGCAAGAGATTAACAATAGCTGTTGAGCTTGTGGCCAATCCTTCGATCATATTTATGGATGAACCAACCACAGGATTAGATGCGAGAGCTGCTGCAATTGTAATGAGAGCTGTGAAGAACATCGCCGAGACTGGCAGGACCGTTGTTTGCACAATTCACCAGCCTGGCATTGATATCTTCGAAGCATTTGATGAGGTATCATTTGTGCATAAATATCTTCGAAGCATTTAATAAATATCTCATGTGACCTTTCAACTGCAGCTGGTTTTGATGAAAAATGGAGGGACAATTATCTATTACGGAACTCTTGGACAACAATCAAGCAATGTTATTAAATACTTTATGGTAAGTTTCTATATAATACTAAAATTTGTTCCATATATAAATCTCTGGTTTTTGGTTTTTGGTTTTTAGTGTACAACAATAATTTTCAACTGCAGAGCATTCCTGGAGTTCCGAAAATGAAAGAGAACACTAATCCAGCCACTTGGCTACTAGACATTACTTCTAAATCATCAGAAGAAAAACTCTGCGTTGATTTGGCACAATTATACAAGGAATCATCTTTGTTTAAGTAAGTCTACAAAAACTTTGGATATTGTTTGCTTGAAACTGTTTTAACCCCGCATGCACTTTACTATCTTTGTTTTGTTAGGGAGAACAAAATGGTGGTTGAGCAAATGAAATCCACATCTTCGGTATCAGAAGAATTAGTCTTCTCAATGCAATACGCTCAAACGGGCTGGGAACAATTCAAGGCATGCCTCTGGAAACAACATCTCTCTTATTGGAGAAACCCTTCCTATAACATCACTCGCATCATCTTCATGTGTATTACATGTATGCTCTGTGGCATTTTGTTCTGGCAAAAGGCTAAGAAAATGTTAGTCCCCCCTCCCCCATCTTTCTTGAGTTATTTTCTACTCAAAAACAGTATGCTATTCAAAATTTTGTTTAAATTTCTTCTTTGCAGAAACGATCAACAAGATCTTTTCAACATATTTGGGTCATTGTTCACGGTGGTTCTTTTCTCTGGTATAAACAATTGCTCTACAACGTTACTATGTGTTGCAACTGAACGAAATGTCTTCTACCGGGAAAGATTTGCACAGATGTACACCTCGTGGGCGTATTCCCTTGCTCAGGTTTAAACCTTTTCTTAATCAATGATAAACAAAATTCTCCGCTTTGGAATTGAATATAGAAGCTTAATTATTTCCAGGTGTTGGTTGAAATTCCATACTCATTATTCCAATCTATTATATATGTCACAATCGTATATCCTATGGTTGGCTATCCCTGGTCAGTCTACAAAGTGTTTTGGAGCTTCTACACTATCTTCTGCTCGTTGCTCATTTTCAACTACTTTGGCATGCTTTTAGCCGTCATTACGCCAAACATTCACATTGCTTCTGCTCTCCGCTCGTCCTTTTACTCAATCGTCAATCTCTTTGCTGGTTATGTCATTCCAAAACCTGTAAGTCTTCTCTTACGTTAAGTATGTAAGGAGTTTCAAAAAATCATCAAGATAATGAGGGGGTTTGTTGATATGCAGAGCATGCCAAAATGGTGGATTTGGATGTATTACTTGAGCCCAACGTCATGGGTTTTGAATGGATTGCTCACATCGCAGTATGGTGATATGGAGAAAGAGATAATAGCATTTGGAGAGAAGAAGAAAGTTTCAGACTTTTTGGAAGACTATTTTGGTTACAGATATGACTCTATGGCTGTTGTAGCTATAGTTCTCATTGCCTTCCCCATTGTGTTGGCATCTCTTTTTGCATTCTCCATCGGTAAATTCAATTTCCAAAAGAAGTGATTAATGTGACTAGATGAATCACTAATTGGTAGAAATTATATTTTACTATCAGTAGACTACAAACCAGCTTTTAAAGTAGAACATAAAATAATTTTTAATTCTGATCACATTTGTTATATAAAAAATATACATACATTTTTACGGATTTTTAGAAGGAGAAAGAAGAAGAGATACCGTAGATGATATTTGTATACTATATACTCTCACACTAAACATTAAACTCAAAAGAAAACAGCTGCTATAAAGATAAACTCAAAAGAAAACAGCTGCTATAAAGATAAGAAAACGATTGCTATAAAGATTTTTAGAAAAATGGAGTTTGTTTAATAAAAAAAAATGAAGACATGAGGGGCTAAATCATAATATCACTAAAAATTAAAAATAGTGATCTAGCTAATTTTCTTTTTTTTTTTTTTGGTATCAGTATTAACTCAATTGCAAAGTTTGTAAATAAAATCTTGTTTTGAGTATTTTTATTAATGTAGGTAATTTAATTAATATATCACATCATTTTTTATTTAATTATATTCTTTTTAAGTACATAAAGCAATTTAACCCAACTAATAACTGAATATTTAATTTATTGATATAATTTAGAAATATTTTTTCGTAAAAATATAATACACATTACAAAAAAAAATATTACAGAAACAATTTTCAAAAAAATACTAACATGTTAATTTTATGGTATCAAAAATTATTGAAATATATATACAATTATCGAAAATTCCACATAAAAAATTATTCTAAGGTTTTTCAAATCTCACCATGGCATTATTGAAATATATATATATATCTATATATATATACATTATTTTAATAGTTATAATATTAACTTTTATCAATAATGATTTATAACTTAAAAAATTTTATTTTAGTGTTTAAAAAAAAGTCAACTTTGATTTAAAAAATAATTCTAAAGAGCAAAAAAAATATATCTAAAGATACAATTATATTATTAAAACTTGAATATATATATATATATATATATATAAAGTTACTTTTATGATTTAATTCAATTATTGGAAAGAATATAATCTTAGACAATTTGGTATATATTTGATAGAAATTCATAGATGATAATTTATGGAATGAAGTTGATTTTATTGAAATTAAATATATTATTGAAAAAAATTTCATCACATCAAATAAATAAATATCAAATACATATTTTAAAAATAGATATTAGTGTATTTCTCCCACAAATGATCAATTAAACCATTATAAAGTGGTAAATGAGATTCTTTATCTTTAATTTTTCTATATCGAAAAATAAATTCTTGGAATTGAGTAACTTCATCTTTTGCTATTTCAACCTGCGGAGGTGGAACTTCTCTTCCAATTTCAATTGGTGCACTGAGATCACGCTCATCCTCGATTATCATGTTATGTAAAATTATACAAGTAGTCATGATGTCGTGTATCACATTTTTTTTCCAAAAATGAGCTGGTTCTTTCACAATAGCAAAACACGATTGGAGAACTCCGAGAACACGTTCAACATCTTTTCTACATGTTTTTTGTTGCGTAGCAAAATATTTTTTCTTAGAACCTCTTGGCTCGTGAATAGTTTGCACAATGATAGACCATTTTGGGTATATGCCATCAAATAAATAATAACCGGCATTATATTCTTTTCCTTGAATGACATAATGAACCGAAGGAGCAATACCTTGAGCGAGATCGGAGAAAAGGTGGGAACACTCTAATACATTTATATCATTATTGGTACCTGGCATTCCAAAATATGCATGCCATATCCAAAGATGATAATCTGCCACAGCTTCAAGAATTATAGTTGGTGATCCACTACGACCCACATATTATCCAGCCCAGGCAGTAGGACAATTTTTTCCATTTCCAGTGCATGCAATCTAAGCTACCTAGCATCCCTGGGAAACCCCGTTGTTCACCAATGTAAAGAAGTCTAGCAACATCTTTAGCTGTTGGTGATCGTAAATATTTCTCTGAAAATATATCTATTATTGCTCGACAAAATTTATTCATGCTTTCAATTGCAGTTGATTCACATATCTTAATATACTCATCTATAGCATCTGCTGGTAGACCATATGTTAGCATCCGTAATACAGCGGTTACTTTCTGAAGGCATGATAATCTTAATCTACCAGTTGTATCCCTTCTCTGCGTGAGGTAATTATCATGATTTTCAACTGCATTAACTATGCGAAGAAAAAGAGTACGAGACATACGGTACCTTCTGCAGAATATAACATCATTATACATTGGATTCTCTAAAAAGTAATCATTGAACAGTCTATGATGTGCGCTTTCTCGATCACGGTAGATGAACATACGTCCTGGAACTGATCCACCGTGGATCACATTGGTTTGCTGACTGAGAAGGTATTCGATTATCGAGTTATTATTAGCAATAGCAAAATTTATCGCTTGTTCTTCTTGGTCGAGAGTGTTGATCATCTCCATATTTTCATCATCATCATCTGAAGAAGAGGATGAATCACTGGAATTCATCTTTGAGAATTAAAAATTTTGGTTATAAAACTTGTGTAGTTATTAGAAATGCTTATTATTAACATAATTCTGTGGTATTTATAAAATTTTTAAAATCTTGGAATTATTTAGTACATAATCATCAAATTATTATAATATAATAGATATTAAAAATATTAATATTTTAGAATTTTTTAACAGAAAAATCATTTTAAAATAGATTTTTTGGCCACCAAAAAAATATAATAAATATAAAATATAAAAAGATATGAATATTTTAGAACTATTTTAGGAGAAAGATCATACAGATCTTTTTTGCCATCAAAGAATCTTATAATGATTATAAAATATTAAAAGAACCAAAAGTTATCTCATAATCAATATTAAAATAAAAATATCTGTGAATTATTTTAGTATTGAATAAAAAAGAGACACTTGCAAAAATAAACCACAAATTTGAGTCAATTGCAAAAATAACCACCCTTCTCTCTCTCTCCAACATTTGCCATTTTATCCCTTTCCCACCCTCATATTCTTAAAGTATTAACAAAAATGTCATTACTTCAGATTTAATTTTATTTTAGGCGAAAATAATATTTACATTAATATCTTCATCTCCTTCACTTATTTACGATTGTGCCACCGCCATCAATGTTTCAACCACCATTGCCAACCAAATTTGAAGCTCTAAATGCTTCAACCACTTGAATTTTTGATACTAAATCACATCCAATCCTCTCATAACTTCATTTTCTTCCTTCTCCTCTCCTATTTCATCCCTAAAACTTCATATATTTCATTCTAGACATTTCAAAAGCTTCAATCTTGTGATCTTTTGTTATTCTTCGGTGGTGCTTAAACACTGGCTGTGTTACTTCGGTGGTGACTACAGACGACGTTCTGGGTGCTCTACGAAGCGAAACAACCACGTATATGGTAGATTTTCAGTAGATCTCGTGAATTTCATATATGTTCCGCGAATTTAGACTTCTTTTGTCAGTTTACCAGTGTAGTCTACCAGTGAAGTCTTCAATGTGGTAAGTTTTGCAATTAAAATATTTTTCGACTTTCGTGCCGTAGACATAAAATAAAGTCTGCCGAATTTCCTTTGTTAACAAAAAAATAGGGAGTAGACTTCATTGTAACCCTCAAGCGCAGACTTTTTTTGAAGTCTACTAGGGTCTATTTTTGCAATTAACCAAAATATTGACTTTTGGAAATGACTTCAATATGAAATCTTCTTGCCGGTCAACCATTGACTTTCCTAGTAGACTTCAGATGAAGTCTACTTGGACTATATTTGCAATTGACCAAAATGTTAAAATATTAACCACCATTTTTTGAATTTAATTAATTAGTAGTCTTTGAAACGAAGTCTGCTAATTAATTTAATTAAATTTTGGTCAATTGAAAAACTAGACCCCAGTAGACTTCAAACAAAGTCTACACACCGCAGACTTCGTTTGAAGTCTACTTCAAAAAAGTCAAACTTGGTTAATTGCAAAACTAACCTAAAAAAACAGGTGTTTATCAAACACCTAAAAAAATTTGGGATCGTGTGGGGCAAGCTTTCGATGATGGAAAAGCTGCAACTTGGAATGAGCGTTCAAAAAAATCTCTCCAATGTCGATTTCAAACAATTGAGAGAGCAACAAGAAAACTACATGGATGCATCAAACAATGTGAGAATAAACGTCTAAATGGTGCTTCAAATTATGATATCGTAAGTTTTTATATAATTTTTTTTTATTTACTTAAATTTATTTATGATTTATATATAATTTAAATTATTTTTATTATTTTTATAATTGTATATATGCAGTTCAACCAAGCTGAAGAAATATTACTAGAAGATCCAAAATTTAAAACTTGTTGGAAATTTGATCATGTTTGGAACATTATTAAGAACTTTGAAAAGTTTAAAGATGGTGTCACTTCTACCAAAAAAGTATCAGTTCCTAATTCACAGGCAGAAAATTATACGCCCCATACACAAGAATCACCAGGTTTGTCTTCATTTTCTATAAACCTAGGTGGTGATGATGATATTATTGATGAATCTCCATCTCAGCGACCAATTGGAATGAAAAAATCTAAATTAACGAGAAAAAGTGATGATGAAAGATCAGCTATTATAATGACTTTAGAAAAAAAGAAATAAACAACTTCTGGAACAATTAAAGAAGACAAGTACACAAAGAGAACACCACTTGGAGATTCAAAGTAAAAATTATGCATTGAAAAAACTCAAGGAAGAAAACAAAGTTTTACTACAAGACTTAAATTTGATACAAGATCCAAATATTCGTTTATATGTTCCAGCTGAACAAACAATGATCTTGAGGGAAAGGATTGATGAACAAACTCCTTCTGCATCAACTTCATTCGGACAGTATTTTAGTGATATTCAAGGGATTGGAAGCGATTTACTAGATTATTATTTATTGATGTTATTTTATTTTACATAATTATGTAATTTTATTTTATCATTTTCTAAATTAATATATTATCTAATTTTATGTTGTTTATTAAAATATTGTTTAAGTATAAAATGAAAATATGTCAAAATTAAATGATTATTTTATAAATAAAAAAGTATCTCTCTAAAAATAAAGAATTCTAAAAGTTGCTCTAAATTTGGAGTAACTTTTAGAGTTCTCTATTTTTAGAGTTGGATATAGAGTGCTATTGGAGATGATTTTACTCAATAAATAGAGTTTAAAAGTAAAAATAGAGTACCATTGGAGATGCTCTTATACTCTACATAAATATTTAGTCTAAATTACCCTTAATGAATTTTAGAATTTTCATTAAATTTCAGTGGTATTTCTTGCAAATCACACTGGAGGGTAATGTATTTTTTTAAAAATGTATCTTTTTTTTAATAAAATAGATGTGCTGGGTTTTTAATCAAATTTGCATGGATTGTTAATACTATCCAGAATTACCTAGGATTACCACAAACTAGGATTACGTAAACGAATTGGTAATTCTCTATATATGTTCATTAATACAAAATATTACATTTCCTAAAACATATATATCCAAAATTCACAAATATATGTTTAGAAAATAATCGATGCTATAATCAAATTAGGGTTATTATCAAATTAAGATCTAATTTCAGCATTAAACAATTATGCTTTGATACCACTGTAGGAATTCATACCAGTTTATAAACGATTTATAGACTAGTTTATGAATTCAATTGCCAAGATCTCATGTAAATACTGAAATAAATATGGGGCTTAGGGTTTCAAAAATACCTAGATGTTTTGCAGCGGAATAATGAATAAAACAAACCGAGGTTATTGAGCACTCCAAGTGTCGTGCCTCTACCGGTATCCACACACACACAAAGTAGATCGGAACGGGATGCTAGTGCCGTAGAGATCAAATCTCAAATAGACAAACAATTTGTCTCTTGGGTTTATGAGTTTCTGCAGTTGTGTTTTGTTACGTCTATCATTACGCCATTATGTTCACTTTATATAAACACACGCACCCAATCAAATTAAGTTTATTAATTGGGCCAAACCCAAATATATATGTACGTAATATTATCTCTTACATTAAGAGATTATTATTAATGTTATCATTTATTCCATGTACATATATAATAATAATAATTAACATAAAACCCAATATATCAATGATCTAGTTTGCTTAGGTGTGTGACCCTGTAGAATCATATAATATTAGCAACGAATTCTCAATCCATAGATTATAAGCGGTTTCTTGCAAAACATTATAACCACCTAATATTATACGATTGTCGAACATCGACGTTACGACTTTAACAAGAGTAAGTACAATTGATTTCAGGACATTCCCAACAGCAACCACTCCCACGACTGATCAATCTCTGAATCAATAATCCCAAATTCTGTTCGATACAAATTAGAGTTACCATCTAAAGCTGTAGCAACTAGGAGAACTCATTTTTATTTGCTCTTCAAAAGTGTACCATCAACAACAATGATCTGTCGAATTGCTTTGTAGAAACGTAGTACTGATTGACTGAATAGATATTTGAATCTATCATCACAATCTGTTTTGTAATAAGTATGTGTATCAGGATTTACTTTTTTTATCATGTGCAAGTATTTCTGTATTTTACCATAAATTTTCTCTAGCAAACCTCTAACAACAGCAACTGCATACTCATGTGACTCCCAAGAATGACTCGCATTCATACTTTATACGCATCATCTGTCTGATATCATATGATATACGCTATTCCTTAACACCATTATATTTATGCATAAATAGATGACCAATTGTTTTAGATGAGGCTGTCTTACCAAAAACTTTTTATCTTGAAAGAAAAACATGTATGTTCCGCTACATAGTTGCTAACGAAATATATAGATCCTTTTAAACATACTGCACATAAACCCCAACTACAGTTTTATGCATAGCGAATAATCCACTTTTTGGTATCAGATTTTATAACTTTGTAATCGAAGTTATGCTACATTGCACAAATTTCCATAGTGGCCTTCAAAATAATTTTACTTCTGAAGTGTTGCTTCTTTTTTATAGTTTCCACCAAAGAAACGATTGTCTTACCACTGTTTATTTTGTCTTCGGACAATACAACATTGTCACCATCACCAACATCAACCTCCACGTCAGAGATATTGCCTTTGAAGTGGTCTTTCCTTCCAGTGGCAGTCACAAATTCTTCACATTTTTCACCCAAACTTCCTGCATGTTCTCCATTACTTGAATCCGCAGGTGGCTCTTCATTTAAATCAATGTTGAATAAGGTTTCACATTTCACACGCAAATGTGTTGATGGGTGCTTCCTTGCATATCCAACAAAAAATTTTACTTGACCATCAGTTGCAATTATAACTTGGGGAGATCCTTTGTTATTGATTAAATACCTAGGAAAGTAGCTCAACTTGAAACTGTCATCTTCTAATCCAAATTTCACTGAAACCATCATCTGTAACTCTTCAAAAGTATCATTAGATTCCAACCCAATAAATCTACCTCCTTTTTCCGCATTCACAACAAATTTCCACCAATATATGAAGCTTTCCACATACCGCAAGTTGCATAGATATATAACATAGTAACTAAGAAGAAGAGAAAAAAAAACGTTAAAGTAAAAAAATAAGAGAAAAAGAACGACAAATAAGAAGAAAGACCAAAAAAACGTGAAACATGAGGAATATAGTTTTTTTTTTGTAAGAAATATTGGGAAAGATATGGTGAATATTTACTAACCATATTTCCTAAATTCTATGATATTTTCGCAGAATATATATTCTACCATTGGTAGACAAAAGAAAAAAGACAGGAAGATGAACTCTGCGAATGGTAGAATATAGTAGTGCCGGTAGAATATATATTTCAAACATTGGTAGAATAAAAAACAAACTGTAGAATATGTATTCTACTAAATCAATTAAATCGCAGAATATAAATTAATGAGGAAAACATATATTCTACGTATGTGTAGATGAATCAATAGTTAGTAGAAATTATATTTTACTGTCTGTAGACTACAAACCAGCTTTTAGAATATATATTATACTATCACGTAGATGGTAAAAAATGATTTCTGGAAAAAGTAGAACTGAAAGAAATTTTTTATTCTAAACGTATTTGTTCTATAAAAAAAATATACATACATTCTTACAAGTGTCTATTTCACTATTTTAAATTTTTCTAATTTTTTGGAATTATAAAACTATTCTAATAATTTATATGATATGTTAAAAAGGTAAAATATACTACCAGGGATAAAAATTGAAAAAAATATAGTAGGATAAACATTAGAAAATTTTGACTGATTTTCACAATTTTTCTATTCTTCATAATTTTTTCTCTTAGAAGGAGATGAAAGAAGAGATAGAGTAGATTGAACCACAAAACAATACAACAAGAATGTGTTCTCTAGGTGGAAGTGAATCTCATCCCCAATTGAATTCCAGCATCAATTTTTTAAAAAAGTTAAAAAAAAAAAAAAAAGAGAAAAAGAATTAAAGAATGATGGAGAACACAATTGTTTCGTCGAAAAAGAAAGAGATGTAATAAATAAAGTATTTTATTTAAAAGGTTAGAAATAATTTTTTTAATTAAAACACTGTACAAAAAGTGGTCAAAGTTGTTAACTTAATTCTAATCTTATTGATTGTCATAACATAGCATGTAATTTCTCAATATTAAAGTCAAAAGAAAACCGCTGCTATAAAGATAAAAGAAAACGATTGCTATAAAGATAAAAAAACGATTGCTATGAATTTTTTTTTTTTAAAATGGAATTTCGTTCAATAAAGAAAAAATGGAATGGTGTTCACTTAATTCTGATCTTATTGATTGTCATAACATAAAATACAATTTCTTAACATTATAGTCAAAAGAAAACTAATGCTATAAAGATAAAAAAGACGATAGCGATAAAAATAAAAGAACGATTGCTATAAAGATTTTTCGAAAAATGGAGTTTCGTTCAATAAAAAAAATGGAATCGTCAAAGTTGTTCACTTAATTCTGATCTTATTGGTTGTCATAACTTAACATGAAATTTCTCAATATTAAAGTCAAAAGAAAACTATTGCTATAAAGATAAAAAAACGATTGCTATAAAGATAAAAGGACGCTTGCTATAAAGAGTTTTAGAAAAATGGAGTTTTGTTCAATAAATAAAAAATGAGAGCATGAGGAGTAAATCACAATTTATTAATATATAAAAGTTGATGCTAAATGCTATTGAGAGTGTCCACATATGATTAAAATTTTAAAATAACTAATAGTATCATTCCAAACGAGCATTATAAATTAAGGAAAATTTCTAAATTTTATAATTATATATGTTTATCGAAAAATATACAAGATAAGAAAATTATCTATAAATTTCTATTAAACCAAAAAAAAATAATATTTGATTAGAAAACTTTCAAATTTAATATATAAGATAAATAAATTATTTACAAACTTCTATTAAATAAAAATTAACTTAATATTAGATTAAGAAAGTTTCTAATTTAAAATATAAGATAAGAAAATTAGATACAAATTTCTGTTATACAAAAAATTAACTTGATATTATATTAAAAACTTTTTAATTTAAAATAACTATTTCATCTTTATAATTAACTATATATAACCTATAATAGATATGGTGACAAAACAATATTAGAAAAAAATTAGGAAACAAGAAAAGATTCAGATTAAATACCATTGAGAGTTTCTAAATATAATTAAATTTTCAAATTACCAATAATATCATTCTACATCAATATTAAAAATTAAGAAAAGCTTCTCAATATTATATGTTTTATAAAAAATTCATAAGATAAGAAAATTATCTATAAATTTATATTAAGTAAAAAAAATTAATTTCGTATTAGAAAACTATCTAATTTAAAATATAAGGTAAGGAAATTATCTATAAATTTCTATTCAAAATTAACTTAATATAAGATTATGAAAATTTTGAATTAAAAATATAAGATGACGAAATTATGTATAAATTTCTACTTAAAAATTAACTTAATATGAGATTATGAAAATTTATAATTTAAAATATAAAATAAAGAAAAAATTAACTAAATATTATATTAGGGAATTTATGATTTAAAATAAATTATCTCATTTTTATAATTAACTATATATAACCTATAATAGATACGGTAACAAAAAAATTAGAAGAAATTTAACAAATAAGAAATAAAAATATTAAAAATAAATAGTGAAAGTAAGAAAAGTATTTATAAGTTTCTAGTAATAAGAAATTAACTTAATATTATATTAAAAAAAATTCATAATTTAAGATCATTATCTCAATTATATAATTCATAGTATATAACTTAGAGTATTTATTGGTGACCCAAAAAATATAAATCAAATATATTAATAAAAAAAATTTATGTATTTGATTAATTTCATTATCGGATAATAGTTTTAATTAATTATAATACTAATAAGATTAATATTATATACCTTTTAAACTCACTACATTAGCTAATTAAATATTATATTAATAAAATAGATATTATACACTTTTAAAATTTTCTACATTAGTTTTTAAATGACTAATAAAATATTCTAAATATCATCTTAAGTTCATTGGATTTTTTTTTAAAAAATTTAGCTATTAGAAAAATTTTAAATTCTGAAATAATACTATAAACATGAAAAAAGAAAAATTAAGAAAATTTATTAATTAATATGGGATTGTATAAAATTTCCTATTTTTATAATTTTAGCTGATTTTCATTTTCTGTATTTAAATCTAAATATCATACTTTTATCTTTGAGTATTTGAATATAATAGACATGAGATTATACTAAGAAAAAAAAAAAAATATATA
>OVBI01001502.1:0-33259 GCA_900406495.1 Sisymbrium altissimum
AACACAAAACAATAATATGCAAAAGATGAACTTCAAGCTTACATTCTCATCTCAGACAATCATTTCGATAGATTCCCCCACCAAGTAATTTATATTCCACATTTTGAGGATCTTCACACGGACCTTCCTACCAACTTTGCTGGGGTTAATTTCACTCAACATATCATACTTCACCATGTTTTTGAAGTCGGTTTGGTAAGAGAGAACGTCACAAATGGGAAGAAAGAAGGTTTCTCANATTGTTTATCAGAAGCAACCTTTCGTAATGACGCCTGTTAAAATTATCGATTGATTAGCAGTCATATCAGGGCATTAATTCAAAATGCTAATAATGAGTATGAAGAAAACCGTATAGCCAAACGTCCAATGAATCGCAAATAAATCAGAATTCAATAACAAATATAAACCGCCATTCAAGGTATCATGTATCTTACAAAACATAATTTAGCTACACATTATACTTCTTAAACGTATTTTCATACCATTTAACACCAATATAAAAACCCACTATACCAGTCAACAATGGTCCAATAACAATATCCAGCCCGTGACGAACTCATTATCCAAACCCATCATGGCCGAGAATCCGTAAGAAACTCGACTAAGTCCGAACGTCCGCATGCATACAAACTATATCAGCCCAACAATGGTCTAACAACAATGTCTAGCCCCTGACGAATCAGTTATCCAAACCCATAATGGCCGAGAAACAATGAGAAGCCCGATTGAGTCCGAACGTCCCCTGCGCAGAACACGGACGCAGCCTCTAATTTTTAAAAAAAGCTAAAGCTTAATTGGTTTCAATTTAAAATTATAGAAAAAAAAATTTTCTGTAAAAACATCCTACAACCCAACCAATCATCCACTTTTTGGATTAGAACTTACAAGTTACAAAGCCCTTGTTTGGGCGGTAAATCCAGCCCCGTGAACGCTAACGTCAACCAAACACGCGCGTAGACTATCCTACGCCCTTTCTTTCTTAATGCTCCGGAGAAGCGCAGAAAAGAGTGAAAGACAGCAAGAAAATTCCACACAACTTTCGTCAATTCCAACAAACCATAAACCCTAATTCCAACTTACAAATCCCTCAAATTTTGATCCTTTTCGAGTCTAAAATCAGACTGGTATCGCATAAAATCCACCAGGTAAAGTTGCTTTTCACTTTCTTGTGACATGACTTTAGTATCATCATCTCTGTTTTTGTGTGAATAAAAAATCAATCCTTTATATGATTATTATCAAATTCAACTCAAAAACCTGAATCTTTGAATTGGGTTAAACTCAAAAATTGATCTTTTTTCACTGTATTTGACCAATTCAACTAGGTTTCAGACTCTAAAAGTTTGATTCTTGAAACGAATCAAGAATCATCAACTTTTGCTTTCTTGTTAGTAAACTAATATTCTCTGCTTGGTTCTTGTAGATTATTGTGTTCTTGCTTAGAGTTACACTGTCTCATCTCTTTCTTAGTTTCTACCCTGTTGGGAACTTTAAAACTTGAAGTGTGAAATTGAAGGGAGAATAGAGTTAGTTCGTTCTTGAAATTCTTCAAATAGTCTTAACCTATTGGCTTAAGTTTATGCTTTTTAAAGTCTAGCTTTACGGGAACTTTCAATGGTTTCTCTTTCATTTTCAAGTGAAGAACACTCTTAATCAGTGTCTTAGTCTGATGTCTTGGAACTATTGCAAAGTGTACTTGTACTTGATAATGTATTGCTCGAATAAGTCCATTGTTCTCTACTCGTCTTCTTTACAACTTTTTGTTGTCCTGTGCTCTCGGTATTGAGTCACTTCTACTCAGTGGAGCTTGTTGGAGATTATGGTGTGAATCTAGATGTTGTTGTTTCTAAATCTAAGATTAATCGATAAACTGTGCAAAGTAACAGCTTTAATGTTAAAGATCTACAAAAATACACAAGACTGCAGAATATCTAACCTGTTGGATACACATGGTTTTGATATAGCATCCTTGTTTTGGAAATGGAACAACTGAAGCACTTGAGTGTATTTGGAAAAACTGGAAAATATCAGTTATTTAGGAATCTGAATTAGCTGTACTTCTAGCTATGCCCTTCTCTTATTGGCTGTTCTGGATTATTCTGATTTCATCCTCTGATACGGATGATAATATCTTAGGGACTTCTTCAGTATGTGGAGCTTTAGTTTTTAAGTCAGGAAAAGATTGTAATGGAGAGTCTTGGAGGTATAGGGTTCAGTAACGCGAGCAGTGCAACAACAAGGAAGAAGAGAAGCACCACCTTGCGCCGGCCTTGGAATGAACGACAGTTACAGGATTCTTCGTCATTGCCATCCACACCAATCGCTGACAGTGTAAGAAAATCACCACATATACCTTTTTTGGAATGCAAACTTCATTCCTATTGTACAATATATCTCTTTTACTTTGGTTAAGAACAGTTGTCCCGCTAAGTATCGTCTTCACACTTCTCTAGTAATTTATATAGAAGAATTTTTTTAGTCTCAGGCAGTAAATGTTTCTTCTCGTATCTTCCTATCCAAAATAACAAAAGTTTGGATCACTGTGAACTTTTTGGTCCCTTCACGCTGTGGATATTCATTATATCTACTGCTACTACATGAATGAGTTGTCATAAACTGATATGTGTAGAAATTGGCTTTGTGTTTGCAGAATGAGAGTAAAATAGAAGAGAGGGAAGCAGTAGAGTCAGATGAAGGTTCAACGAATGGTTCATTCCAAGGAAGTAACCAAGTGAGACAAGGTGGAGGCCATAGCACTGCATCCACTGAAGGGTTTCTTGTTCCTAATAATAAGAAAGACTTGAGCGACAAAACAGAGCGTCGAGCTGGTTTTACTGAGAATACCGTCAAGAAGGTGAAACTCAAAGTCGTTGGTTTGTCAAAAACAATAAATGCAATTTCTGCATCCGATGGTGCCTCTGATATTGGCTTGTGTTCGACAAAGTCTTCCCATGCATCGTTGGACACCGCAAGCAAAGCAGATTCATGTAATGATACCAGAGATAGCAAAACAAATACGTATCCCATTCGTAAAAGCAATCGGCTTTCTAAACGACGTGTTGTGGATGAGGAACTCGATAGTCTTGATGATGATGACGAAGAGATTCAGTTTCTCAGAAAAATGAAAATGGGTAAAGTTGTTGCAGCGGAAGAAGACGTTGATGTTGATGAAGAAGAAGAAAGGAACATAAAACATAAAAAGCTCTCCAAGGTAATGAAACAAAATTTAGAGTACTCGCGTGGTGTTGGAACGTCAGAGAAGTCTGGCAAGAAGGATAAGACGGGAAAAGCATTTGACGATGCTGATTATGTCAAGGACGAGGAAGACGAGGAAGAAGGTCTGAGTGAGGCAGAAGCTGAGCTTGAAAATAAGAGCGGGAGAGGTAGAAGAAGAGCAGCTGAAGAAGGTCTGAGTGAACTTAAGACAGAAATGACTGTGACTACTCGTCGACGTTCTGGACATAGCGGAAATGTCATTGAATTTCCTGGTGGCCTACCTCCAGCTCCACCTAGAAGTAAGTTTGATAAACATCTAACCTCCTCTTTTTCTGCTGTTAGATATGGAGGCAATCACTAAAAGTTTTTATAATCTTGAAGTTGTTATTGCGTACTTAGTACTTACAATGTGGCGCATGCGTTAGGTTGTTGACTCATTTCTTTAGCCAATATAGTTGCTCAACCTACAGTCCAGTCGAGGTTCTTATCATATTGTTGTGTGTTTTTTTTACAGAACGAAAAGAAAATGGATTAGAGGTTGATCAGCAACTAAAGAAAGCTGAGGCTGCCCAGAGACGTAAAATGCAAGTCGAGAAGGCAGCTAGAGAGTCAGAGGTTTGGTCCTGTTTTAATGAAATATATAATGGGCATGTGGCTAAAGCAAAGCTTAAACAATCTTTCTCGTATGTGTAGGCTGAGGCAATCAGGAAGATTCTGGGCCAAGACTCTAGCAGAAAAAAGAAGGAAGATAAGATTAAGAAACGCCAAGAAGAGAAGGCTAAGGTATAAACTGTGAAAAGATCATTTTTATTTGAGTTCCTTGTCAGTTGGTTTCATGACTGTATAACCATTTGTCTTCTGCTATTTAGAGGAACTTTGAGCAATCTTATGATTGTTTGCAACTCTGTTTTATGCAGGAGAAGGCTGCAGACTCGATTGCTCGTAGATCAGACACTGTGAAATGGGTAATGGGACCTTCAGGAACCATCGTAACCTTCCCAGAAGAACTTGGATTACCAACTATATTCAACTCCGGACCGCAAAGGTATGATTCATTACCACGAATCAAGATACAATAAATGTCATGTTTCAGACTGAAGTACCACTTTGGTTTAAAACTAACCTGGTTAAACAGTCGGAATTGACATGGTTTGCCTTGTTATATGAACCAGCTATCCTCCACCACGGGAGAGATGTGCGGGTCCAGAGTGTACCAACCCATACAAATACAGAGATTCACAATCAAACCTTCCATTGTGCAGCCTCCAGTGCTACAAGGCGATCAAAGGCTAGAATGGATATATGTAAGTGCTTATTCA
The DNA here is from genome assembly GCA_900406495.1 of Sisymbrium altissimum. Taxonomy (NCBI): domain Eukaryota; kingdom Viridiplantae; phylum Streptophyta; class Magnoliopsida; order Brassicales; family Brassicaceae; genus Sisymbrium; species Sisymbrium altissimum. The sequence continues at coordinate 4,536 of OVBI01001502.1, forward strand.
AGCTATTACCTACTTACGATAGTGACAGAAAAATAAAATCGTTCATGTAAATAGTAATAATGGAGCATCATGGTAATGGTATTACGAACCGAGATATAGATTTGTTTGTGTTTATAAATAAGAATGGAATGTATATAAAACATAGATGAATGTAACTGTTTTATTTTATGTCATAATGTTTGCTATATACTCTTCCAAGAACCACTAGACGTAAGATTTTGGGTCTTTCAGACCACACTACCACTGCATATGGTGGCTCCTTGTTTACACTATGGAATACACTTAAAATTTATATGTTTCTAGATGAACCACATAATCCATGGGAATCCTTCACAATTGTCTCTCAACCTATAGTAACCCTGGGACCACTGTAATAGGTCCGAAGTATGAATAAACTATAGAAGAGGATGGAAAAACAGTTGGTTGCCGACAAAATCGATGATAAGGCCAATGCATGTAGAGAAGGATGACATTAAAATGGCTAATAGTGAATCATCTCCTCCTCTTTCCAGTAATGTTGACAACGTATGTCACAATTACTCACTCCTTGGGTAACTATATATTAACTGCCAAATATCCTGAGTTGAGTTGCCAAATAAAGCGTTTTAACTTTGAGCATCAACGTTTGGTCCCCATCCTTCTTGAACAGTTGCACAACATCATTCGACTGTGCCACAACCTATAATCTTATTTCACTCTTTATCTCCCTGATTTTGTAAAGAGTGCCATATTTGGTTATCTTGCTTTAAACTCCAATTGATTGTTAAGCCTCGTATAATCTGACAGTCTTTTGGAACCAAATATTCTCAGAGAAAGGTGATTAGTGGAATGTGTCTTGGGTGTTATTAGTTATTACAATAATAATCTTTCCGGATATGTTTGTTTATATATCCTCTTTTGTTTAGTTTGATTCTTTAAAATATAACTTTATGGTATATTAAAAGAAAAATAGAACTCAGATCTTTGTATCCCTTGGAACCCAAATTTTCTAGGAATGACTGTAGATTGAATCGGTTTCAGATATATGAAATCATTTCTTTCTTTTTCCTCTGCTTGTTCTCCTTCACCTTGAATACATATAAATGAATGAATTAGTTATTCTTAAGGATCATTAAACAATTAATTGTTGTTAGTGCATACAGTTTGTCTCTGCTAGCTGTGTCTAAAGCTTCGTTGACGTTGAAGCACGCCACAAGTATGTCATACGATATGAGTATTTTCCACATAAGATATTGAATTGGTAAAATATATATTCTTATGCAACTTGGTTTTATCAATTCCATCAAGATACGTAAAGAAACAGTAATGCTCACAAATATGGATGTAGTCGAACTACAATATTGGCTTTTTCAATTTCTGATTTTCTTTATCTCAAAAACCAATGGAAAGGAAGGTGTTCTTGGTTCAAAACCTGATAATGGTGATGTTATTGTTGGGACAGCTAAATGGATACACAAGTTGTATTGAAAAAGAAAGGAAGGCTTTGTCTGAGCTCAAGAAATACGTGCTCTCAGTTTCAGAAGAATGGGAAACCAACTTTGTTATCCTTAATTGGAGGACGAATGATACAACGAGTGATTGCTGCCGCTGGGAGGGAATTAAGTGCAACCGTACAAGCAGGCGAATTATAGAGCTTTCCCTTGGTACACCGTTCTTTCTAGAGCCTTCTCTCCTAAATCTTTCTTTGTTGCATCCCTTTGAAGAGGTTCGAAATCTGGACTTATCCGCTTCCAGATTCACTGGAATGTTTGATGAGGTGGAAGGTATATCATTACTAAGCTTCTGTCACTGTTTCCTTCTTTGTCCAATTCTTTTCAAACTTATTGAAGTCAGAACAAAGAGAAAGAGAGGTTTATATAACTTTATTAACAAGATTTGATTTTGCAGGTTATAAAAGCCTAAAGAGATTAAGAAACCTTGAGATTCTGGATTTGACTATAAATGGATTCAACAACAGTATCTTTCCCTTTCTTAATGCCGCTACATCACTTAAAAAACTGTTTCTTGTAGCCAACAATATGGATGACCTTGTTTCTGTTCAAGGTATGTTTTCTTATTTGTAAGTGGATGGATATTTTACACAACCTACTTATTGGTGATGTATCTTTTGCTAGATGGATCCAATTAATAGTGTTGTTAAAATATTAGATGTCTTATTGTCGCTCTGAATAACTCTTATAATTGCTGGATATTTCAGAACTCAAAGATTTGACAAATTTGGAACTACTGGACCTGAGTAGGAACAATTTTAATGGATCAATACAAGTACAAGGTAGGGTGTATATTTAATCAACTTAATGGCTATGTACAACATTGTTGGATTGGTTTGCGTTATCCTTGAGATGAACATGTTGGTATTGAAAGATTTTTTCCCTTTCTGTGGCTTTTTCTTTTGATAGAGCTATCTGTCTTGAGAAATCTGAAAGCTCTGAGTCTAAGTAATAACGAATTTTCTGGTGCAATTGGAATGGCAGGCAAGTTTGCTCAAATATTAAAGTTTTTGATATAAGGATTGTGGTTGAATTCACGTTTATATATGTCACTAAAATTTATGTACATTTGATTACTGTAGGGATTTGCCAATTAAAAAATCTGCAAGAGCTCGATCTCAGTCAAAACAAACTTGTAGGTGAGTTTCCCTTGTGTTTAACTAGCTTAATTGGATTTCAAGTTCTTGATCTCTCGTCTAACCAAATGACTGGGAAGCTACCATCTGCTCTCGGTAACCTTGAATCACTTACATACATATCGTTGATTGATAACAACTTCGAAGGCTTCTTCTCACTTGGTTGGCTTGCCAAACTCTCAAAGCTTAAAGGATTCAAACTTGATTCAAAATCCAACTCCCTTCAAGTTGAGTCAGATAGTTTTTGGAAGCCAGAATTTCAGTTGAATGTTATTGTTCTACGTTCTTGCAACTTGGAGAAGGTTCCTCATTTTCTTCTACATCAGAAAGATTTGCGTCAAGTAGATCTCGCTCACAATAGAATGGTTGGAAACTTTCCTTCTTGGCTGCTAGTTAACAATACAAAACTCGAAGGTTTGTTTTTACAAAATAATTCTTTAACAAGCTTCGAGGTACCAAAATCTGCTATTGATCTGCTTTACTTGGATGTGTCAATGAATGAATTCAATGATCTCCTTCCTAAGAACATTGGATGGATATTTCCTCATTTGCGACATATGAATCTAGCGCAAAACAGTTTTCAAGGAGAACTGCCATCTTCTCTAGGTAATATGACAAATATTGTATTTCTGGATATATCTCACAATAGTTTTAGCGGGAAGCTACCAAGAAGTATTGTGGATGGTTGTTATTCCTTGATAGGCTTCAAGCTTTCACACAACAAACTAACTGGAGAGATTTTTACAGAGTCAACAAACTTTATTGAAATATTGCTGTTAACTATGGATAACAACCAGTTTACAGGAAATATTGGAAAAAGTTTGCGGGGCTTGACAAATTTGAATATGCTTGACATATCAAACAACAATCTCACAGGTGTTATTCCAAGTTGGATTGGCGAACTCCAAGGATTAAATGCACTAGTCCTTTCAAACAACTTATTGGAAGGTAAAATACCTATTTCACTGTTCAACATATCCAATTTAAAACTTTTGGACCTCTCTGCAAATATGTTAGCTGGGGGCATACCTCCACAATTCAATTCTCCGTGGTTACCGGTAGTATTACTCTTGCAAGATAATTATTTATCAGGGGTCATTCCAGACACACTACTAATGGATGTGACCATACTTGATTTGAGAAACAACAAGTTTTCTGGGAAGATACCAGAGTTCATCTACACGCAAAATGTCACTATTCTTCTTCTCCGGGGGAATAACTTAACAGGACGTATGCCTGACCAGCTGTGTGGTCTAAGCAACATTCATCTATTGGATCTTGCTAACAACAGATTGAATGGATCCATACCTTCATGTCTTAGCAGTATCTCATTTGGTTTGGGAAATGAGTATAGTTCAGATGAGTATGATATCAGTGTTGGTGTCAGTGGAGGTGGACAAATTGTTAATCCAATACACACAGAAAATATGGGAATATATTTTAAATCTCAGCTTGTGACAGATCCATTTAGTGTGGACTACTCTGCAGAAACTCGTACAGAAATTAAATTTGCAACAAAACATCGATATGATGCTTACATGGGTGGAAATCTCCTAAACTAAACTTTTCTGGATTGGACCTCTCAGAAAATGAGCTAAGTGGTGAGATCCCAGTAGAGCTAGGAAGTCTTCTAAAACTACATGCTCTTAATCTCTCTCACAACCATCTATTAGGTGAGATACCTGGAAATTTTTCAGGTATGAAAAATATGGAAAGCCTGGATCTTTCCTTTAATAGACTACATGGTCAGATCCCACCAGAGCTAACAGAACTTGGCAGCCTAGCTATCTTCAATGTATCATACAATAACTTGTCAGGAGTCATTCCACAAGGAAGACAGTTTAATACCTTTGATATGCTTAGCTATTTGGGTAATCCTCTTCTCTGTGGTCAACCAACCAACAGAAGCTGCAATGGTAATACTTTTCAAGAACCAGACCACAATAATGAAGTGAAGGATGATGAATCCACAATCGACATGGTATCTTTCTACTGGAGTTTTATTGCAGCTTATGTGACAATACTTCTTGGGATACTCGCATCACTCTCTTTTGATTCTCGTTGGAGCAGAGCTTGGTTCTCCACCGTTGATGCTTTCACCCACAAGGTAAGGATTTTATTATGCTAACTTATTATTGGTGCCAAATCCTTTTATGTGTTGTTGTTTCACAAAATTTTCTTCTTTGTGTCATAAAACAAGAGAGCCGTTTGTGCTTCTTCATGTCTATTATGCATTGAAATAACTGTAATGTTTCGAACTTGGGGACATTCCATACCTTTATTGTGTACTAGAAGAAGAACTGCATGTATTATATCATTCCATAAAAAATTATCATTCCTTCCATCGCCTTTGTGAAATATGAGTTCTCCTAACTCACTTCTTGAATTCTTCTTCAAAACAGAACAACTTTAATACACTGTGTTTTGTAAGTATATGTGTTTTAGATTACTTTTCCATGGATATTGTTTAATATTTTTCGAGTTTCTAGTCTATGAACTGAAATTATTTCTATTTAGTTAGTGCAACTAAAAAAATCTCATGTTTGGGAAGCTGCAGAAACTATGTTATCTCTATTTAACATATGAAATTTGTAACCTTTGTTGAGTGATGATTACCGTTTTGAGATTTTGATTTGCAAATCAAAGAATATGGAACAGAGCAATCTCGGTCGAAATAAACTTGTACCCCAGCAACTCAGTTTTCCTTATGTTTAACTTGCTTAACTAAACTTCAAGTTCTTAATCTCTTCTCGAACGATGTCACTGGTAAGGTACTAGTTTAGTAACATCAGAGAGGTCAGGCAATAAGGATAAGACGAAAAAAGCATTTAACAGTTTTGATTATGTCAAGGACGACAAATAAGATCTGATTGAGGCAGAGGTTGAGCTAGAAAACTAGAGCGAGAGAGCTAGAATAAGAGTATGCTGATGAAGGTCTGAGTGAATGTACGAAAGATATTACTATCACTACTCGTCATTATACCCCTGGCTCTACCTAGAGGTGAACATCTAATATCTAATCTCTTCTCTTTTTTTTCTGTAAGATATGGAGGCAATCACTAAAAGCACAATCTTGAAGTTGTTATTGCGTACTTACAATGTTGCGCATGCATTAGATGATGGACTTAATTCATTAATTGGGTGATGGGACTTTCAAGAACCATTGTTACCTCTGAGAAGAACTTGTATTACCAACTATATTTAATTCTAGACCTCAAAGGTATGATTCATTAACATGAATCAGGATACAATATAATTGTCATGTTTCAATCTGAAGCACCACTTGGTTTAAAACTAACCAGGTTAAACCGTCAGAATTGATATGGTTTGTCTTGCTATATGGACCAGCTACTCTCCACCACGGGAGAGATGTGCCGCATGTGCGGGTCCAGTGTACCAATCCAAACAAATAAAGAGATTCACAATCAAACCTTCCATTGTGCAGCCTCCAGTGCTACAAGGCGATAGAAGGCTAAAATGGATAGTTATAGTTAAGTGCTTATTCAAGCTATTACCTATTTATAGTGACATAAAAATAAAATCGTTCATGTAAATAGTTATAATGGAGCATCATGGGTAATGGATACATATTTGTTGGTGTTTATAAATAAGTATTGAATATAATTGTTGTATTTATATCTCATAATGTTTGATTGCATAAAATATATGAAGGGTGAGATGAGAAGATCAATACTAAAAATATACTAAAAAAGAAAAGAGTTTTTGGTATCATTGATGTATATGTACATTTTTCTTCATACCAGTCTTAAAGATATTGAAGTAGATGTTATGACAAAAATGTAAATAATAAATGTTTATATCAAAGAGGATGATACACCATTACAACGATGATAGTAGTACAAACAATGAGAATATATATACATCCAATTATTTTTTATACAAATTAAAGAATATTATTTCCACTATATTATAAAAAATAAATCTAAAGCTTAAAAAGATGGTTTATATTGAGAGACGAGAGAAGAAGGAAGAGTGGACATCCAACCATCTTTATTAATGAATGTCTTAACATTTAAAAGAAAGTCAACATCTTTAGCTGAGAGATTCTTATCCCACTTAACTCTTCCATGTTTATTTGCTCCTTCTCCTTTGCAGTTGATTTCGGCATATGTAAACTTATCCCTGCTTATATTGTTTGTAATTCAATATTATCATTAGAATATGCTTTCCAAATATGTAACAGCAACACATATGTACATAGGAAGTAAAACGAGAAGAATAATTGCTTACTCTTGGCCTTTATAATGCCAAGCATCCCAACCTTGAGGAACAATAACACTGGACATGTTTGTTCCATAAAAGACAACTCTAGAGTATGTTCTGTAAGCTCTTCCCAAGAAGGCTTTACCATTTCCTTTGATCACACAATTATTGAACACAAATCCACTTGTGTCTTGTTCGCTTTCCCTCCCTTGCGCGGTTATGTATCCTATTAACATTCCTCCCTTAGCGACCAGTTCTTTTGATGTTACTCCTTTAACGTATATCAAGCAGTTCTGCATCCAAACACAAACTCATTTAGATATATTTTGGTTCAAGATGAATGGAAAATAACAGATTTTGCTTAGTATGCTGAGTCTTGGTTGGTTTTGTATGGCATTTGCGTTGTGATGCAGCCTAGGCTATAAACCGACTCTATTCGACTCCATCCTTGATCCCGCATAAGTACTTTATTATGTTTCTGTAGAATGTTGTATCAAAACATTTATTTAGTTAACCCACATGCATTTTATGAGATTACTTTGTATATAGATTGGCCTCTTCCCCATATGAAATCGATGGATCCTTCGATGTAACAGTTTTGGAAATAGTGACGACCGAGAGAATCAGCGAGTGTGTCTTGGACACTGATGAATCTGCAGCCATAGAACCATGCCTTATCCGCCATTAGTATAGTCGATGGAGCTACCTTTACCTCTTTATACGGTATTACTGTTTTTCTGTGGGTATAACTATTCTGCACAATTAGGATGCAAGACATGGATAATTCATTATGTATATTAGAATATGTTTATGATTGCTATATCAGACATATATTGAAATAATGGAACGGTAAAATATTGACATATTTATAACATTTTGCTGAAATTTTTTTGACTGAGTGATTGTTAAAAGCTAAAAAGATAGTTTTTGTAGATCATTGGCTGTTCACTTATTTTAATGATATTTTGCATATGTATTATATATAACGAAATTATTATGTTTAATAAAGTGAAAATTTAATGATTGTTCGAAATGAAAAAAAAAATTGTGAATCATGCTTTTGAACGTGAGAATGTGAACATGTAATATAATATAGATTTTTGTCAATGAAATCTAGTTGACGGAAAAAATAATTCAAAGTCCAATTATGACACAAAATTTCGTATACTTTTAGGATGCATATGTGCTTTTGTCCATCAATAATAAAATTAACTATGTTTGTAAAATTAAGTAGATTGTACAATTATGGATTAAGAATGGTTAATTACTTTGTACATGCATATATGATATATCATTAATGACACACCATGATTGATAGAAATCAACATACCAAAATAACTACATATAATAAAGGGCTAACCTTGAATGTAATATCGACAGCGACGAAGTATTCAGCGTATACTATAAAAGGACCACTCGAATTAGATAGTCCTGCATCATTATATTGAATTATCACTTTTGATGCATCATTTCCCTGTATTATTATCTTTCGCTTCTTGATCACTATCTTTTCGCTGCATCAATACACACATATGTTATAAGTAAATCTAAAAAAAAAAAAGATTTTATTCATTGAGATAGCGTAATGTTAGAGTAAAATTTGTAAAGACATGCTGTAAGATTTTTATAAATAATTAAGTTGTGTATATTATTGTGTATGTTTTTCGAAAGTAATAGTTAAACAAATCACTTATTTTAACCACTTATATACGAAGAAAATTGACACTGCATGGCTTTTAGAAGAAATTACCCAAAATTAGGATGTTCCAGTAAATAAACCCATAAAAAAAAAGCAATTGGTTGAAGAAAGTAAAGCTGAGAGAGCTTACTTGTAGGTTCCATGTCTAAGATAAATCTTAATCCAATTGTTGTTATCAGAGGGAATGGAGTCGATGGCTGCTTGAATGGTTCTGAAATTACTTGCACCGTGATGACTAACCACCACTGTCTTTACTATATCTTCGTTGAAATCTTTCAGTTGTAAACCATTAGAAGAGAAACGTGATGAAGTAGATGTGGATAAATACAAAAATGTGAGAGCCAAAACATTGGTAAGATATTTCATTGGTTAAAAGTGAAAGTTTCAACTTGTTTTGTTTTTTTTTTCTTTCTCTAGAGGTTATTTGAACGTCTTTATATTTGAAAATATGTGTTCTCTTATTGGAATTACAATGGCAATTTAACTAAATATGTACAGTTCAAATGGATGTACATTTTCTTACCTAATTCCAACTATGGTTAAAGATCCACTGATTTGATTTCTTAAGAAAAAAAAACAAGTAAATACCCAGTAATAGTTGACTGTGTACTAATATAAAAATAAAATAAAATAAAGATACATAGATGATAGATATACTAATACAAATGATCATATCTATTAAAATTTATTATTGAACCAAATAAAATCCAAGTTAATATTCATGTCAATAATTTTCATAAGAAAATTTTTAAGTACACAGGATTTTTCTTATAAAAAAATGTCTTATAGCATCTTAGCTAAAATGTATATATTCAAGATCAAATCTACATGATTTTTGACTTTATCCAAGTTGCAAATAAGAAAATAAATCTTTTGCCAAAAATTTTTAGTTTTCCTAAACAAAAATAAAATAAAAGTTGGTAATCTGGCACCTATAGCTTAAATTTCGAAGATAAATTTCTTTCCAAAAGATAAGAAAATTCTATTGACCAAATCCAAGTAAACGAAATATTCCAAAGTAGATCTTTAACCGGCTAATAAGTAGTTTAGTGGTCATTGTTCTATTGTTCTTGGTCATGGGTCATTTTCTGCTCGATGTTCTATATTTTTTCACCTATTATTGCAGAATTTATTTTTCCTCAACTATTGGACTAAGTTGATATCTATATGCACAGTGTTTACGAATTTTTAAATAATTTTTTTGTCAAACCACATGTATTTAATTTTGAAGAATTATCTACCGTTAGATGTCGCTTACACTAAGTGCATTGTAAATACCAAGTCTGTATTTGATGTTTCAGGTTTTTTTTTTTTTTTTTGCATTAGTTCTACTGTTCTATGTGTTTTATACATATAATATAAAGATCTGGACAATCTGATGAGTAAAATCATATTTTCTTGAACTTTTAAGTATCTGATAATGCGATTATACAGAGTTCTAACTTCCAAGACTAAAAGCTAAATCCTTTTATTTTTACTAAACTCCAATTTTTTTTTTTTTAATAAATAATAGCTGGGATCCAGAAGATTGAGGAAAGATTGTGACTTGTGAGAGTAGGGGTGGGCACGGAAAAAATATCCGGGTGAAGGTATTCGTGATCCGATCCACTTCGTCCGGATCAAAAACTTTTCGATTGGATCAGATTCGTAAAAAAATAAAAATAAAAATAAAAAAATTTAAAATTAATAAAAATTAGAAATTTAATATAAAATAAAAATAAAAATATTTTATTAAAAAAAATATTTTACTTTATTTTTAAAATTTTAAAATTTTAATAACTAAATAATTAATTTAACGAATAAAATTAGGATAAAATAGAATAATTATATAATATATATAATTTTATATATATACACGTATACCGGAGCGGATCGGATATCCGTTTTTTAGAATTTTAGTATTTGTGATTTGGTTAGTTTTAACGGATATTGAATGCTTTACTTTGTAAAATTACGGATATTTGGATTTTTTCGATCGGATCGAAGCGTATAACGAATCAAATCAAATTTAACTTATATTTTGTCCACCCTTATGTGAGAGACACAAAAGACTCAGGACATCCCGAAGAATCACTTCCGCAAAATATTTTTTTAACATTCTTTCGGCTTCAGTATTTGAAATTGATTGGACTGATTATAAATAGGTGAAAAATTAAATGAACATTTTCTTCTACAATTTTCTTTTAAATAATTTTTATGGAGTTTATTTTGTTATTAACGTTTGATTATTTTAATTCTTGTCATGCGCTTGGAGACTGTGAGAGCTCAAAAGCTCTTGAATCTAAAGAAACTCAAAAACTTAAGACTGAAATTAAAGAAGACGACACAGACATTTTTGGTAACCCTGAATTCACCCTCGATATGAGGAGCTATGTCTCAGGAGCTGGGAATCGCACCAGCAAGCTTTATTAGTTCAAAGACCGAGCAATCGCAATACACGACGAGCTCAAGGAATAAGGTGAATCGAAAAGCTATCTAACTAACAGAAACTCTGGTTATCCTTTTATATATAAGGATTTACACTAACCGGAACTAACCACCAGGTTAAGCTAATTCTGATCGTATCACAAACCGACACAAAACCGAATAACTAGAACCCTCTTAGTCCTCCAGAGTCTACGACTAGCTACAGCAGATACTTAGATCACTACTTAACAAACTCCACCTTGATCTAATATCTGAAACAACAACAAACTTAACCACTCACTTTGAACTAAACACATAAAGCTCATATCCGGAACTACACCTCCCAGCAAGTGCAAGCTATCTCAAGCTCGAATGACTTTAAAAAATATAATGCATATTCAAACTTACCTGCAGGTACTGCCTTCGTCAAAATATCCGCTGGATGTTTGCTAGTGTGAATTTTAAGGATCTCCACTCCTCCAGCTGCAATCACATCTCTTATGAAGTTGTATTTGACCGCCATGTGCTTTGTACGCTCATGAAACACATTGTTCTTCAATAAGAAGATGGAATTCTGAGAATCACACCAAACCTTGATAGTTGAATCATGCCTGAACCCAAAGTCTGCAAGTAAGCATTTAAGCCACATAGCTTTTTTAACTGCTTCAGTTAAAGCGATATACTCAGCTTCAGTAGTAGACAAAGCCACCACTGGTTGTAAACACGACTTTCAACTTACCACATTTTCTCCAATTGTGAACACATATCCGGTGGTCGACCTACGATCAAGGTCTGCAGCATAATCAGAATCGCAGTAACCCTGAATCTGTATATCCTTTCCCTTCACATAAAATAGCTGAAGTTCCGCTGCACCTTTAATGTAATGCAACAGCACTTGACTGCCTCCCAATGGACTTCACCTGGCTTACTCATAAACCGACTTACCAAACCAACACTGAAAGCTAGATCAGGCCGCGAGCCTACCATAGCATACATCATGCTCCCCACTGCAGACCAATATAGAATCTCCTCTGTGTCAATGAACTCATCAGTGTGTTTGACTGAACCCAGTTTGAAATGAGAAGCAATTGGAGTGCGAGAAACCTTAGCCTCTGTCATCCGGAAATTCTTTATCACCTTTCTTAAGTAATCTGACTGAGATAGACGAAGTGTACCTTTACCTTTATCCCTTATAATGTCCATACCGAGTATTCTACGAGCTGCTCCCATGTCTTTCATTTCGAAAGTAGATTTTAACTGCTCTTTGAGGTCTTCTATATATGACATATGCTTCGCAGCCAACAACATATCATCCACATAGAGAAGAAGATACACATCTTCTTCTGCTGATACTTCTTTCGTGTAGACGCACTGATCTCTGTTGCTCCTTTTAAACCCTTGCGATGTCATGAACTGATAAACCGAATGTTCTATTGTCTCGGGGACTGCTTTAGTCCATACAGAGATTTTTTGAGTAAGCACACATGATCCTTTTTCTCTGGATCTTCATAACCTTCTAGCTGACTCATATATAGATCTTCTTCAAGGTTGTCATGTAAAAACGCTGTTTTTACATCCATTTGTTCTAACTCTAAATCCATGTCCACCACGAGAGACAGCAATATACGTATGGAAACATGCTTGACGACAGGGGCAAAAACTTCTTGGTAATCAATACATTCTTTCTGTGAAAAATCCCTTGCCACCAGACGAGCTTTATAGAGATCTGGTTCACCTTCAATGCCTGGCTTTATTTTGAATAGCCATCGGTAACTGATAATCTTCTTGTCCTTTGGTCGCTTGACAAGAATCCAAGTATTATTCTTCTTTAATGAATCCATCTCTTCGTCTACAGCATTATCCCATTTATCCCAGTCTTTACTAAATCTTGCCTCAGCGTAGTCGTTTGGCTCTTCCACATTCATTAACTCCGACATACACAAGGCAAACATCACTTCCTCATCTGTGCAGTCATAGTCGTTATACCTGATTGGTGGAACAATAGTCCTACGAACTCTGTCCTTTGTGAGTTGATAATTTGATAGAGTCACACGTGGCTCCACTGGCTGTTCCTCCTCATCATTTCTACTCTCTGTGTCTTGAATAGCTCCACCTTGACTGGAACTATCTTCAGTTGGAGGCTCATCACCCATATCTTCTTCGAGATATTTTGTCTTAGGTAATTCGAGCCTCTTAGCTACAGCATCTTGTGATGGTTCTTTATCTTTCACCAAGTTTTTATACAGTTGACTCTCACAGAACTTGACGTTCCTGCTAACAACACACCTCTCGTCTTCAATCAACCAAACTTTATAAACTTTGGTGCCTGCTGGATATCCGATGAAAATACCTTTAACAGCTCGAGGACTCAACTTTCCTTGATTTGTATATACATATGCCACAGACCCAAACCTCTTCATATGTCCATAACCTAGTTTTTTTCCTAACCAGATTTCTTCAGGGGACCTAAATCCAAAAACAGACGAGGGAGACATATTGATAGTATACACAGCAACGGAGGCAGCTTCCGCCCAAAACTCTTCACTTAAACCAGATTCACTTAGAAGACAACACACTTTCTACATAATTGTGCAGTTCATTCTTTCTGCAACACCATTCTGTTGGGGGGTATAAGAACAAGTTTGGTGTCTGTTGATTCCATTCTTCCTGCAAAACTCATTAAACGCAGTATTGCAAAATTCCAGGCCGTTATCTGTCCTAAGATGCTTAACCTTTCTATCAACTTGATTTTCTACTAAGACTTTCCATTCCATTCGCAGAACCTGGAGAATGTCTCATCCTTTGTCTTAAGGAAACATATCCAAACCTTCCTCGAATGATCATCTATTAGAGATAGAAAATATTTGTTACCTGAAATGGAAGCTTGGACACTTGGAAAGCCCAAGAGGTCAGAATGCATGTAGTCCAGAACATTACTCGTGTTGTGTTTACCAGCTTCAAAAACTCACACGTTTTGCCTTTCCTAGAATGCAAAACTCGCAGAATCCATCACTTCCAACCTCTTTCCTTTTCAACACCCTATCTCTGACTAAGATCTGAAGAGTTTTGAAACTGGCATGGCCTAATCTACTATACCATATGGACACTTTAGCACTCTCAGCCTGGCAGAATTCCACTGATATTGTTTCGCCGTCCAAAACGTATAGCCCATTCCTCAAGGTTCCCTTGGAGAGCCAGCTTATTATTCTTATGAAATCTAACCTTACCATTACCACCAGAGTGTGTGAAACCAAGCTTGTCTAAGGTTGGGACCGAGATCAAGTTCCTTCGAAGGTTTGGAACATATCTCACATTCTGCATTATCTTTACAGTTCCTCCATGCGTATTAAGCCTTATTGTGCCAATCCCTTGAGTGTCAACAGTTCTTGTAGTCACCGAGAAGGATCTTGCTATTTACCTATTTGAAGTCAACAAACCAGTCCCTCCTGCAGGTCATATGATGTGTCAACCTGAATCAATAACCCAGTTATCTTCTGTATTCTCAGCAGACACGTTTAGAGCACACATATCGACTTTTTGGTCAATGGCTACAGCCGCTTCACCATCTCCATCACTGTCAAACTTTTGCTTTCTGGCATAACATTCTTTCTTGACATGTCCTTCTTTCTTGCAATACCAACAAGTCACTTTCCGGGTCTTTGACTTGCTACGACTCATACCACCACGAGAATCATGAATGTCTCTTCGATTTGATCTTCCCCTATCCTGAGTGTACAAGACTGTGGAGTGGCTTCGGTCCAATTTGGTGCTTTCTGCAATCTCCCGTTATTTGGACCTTGCCGCTGAGATGACCTCTTCCAGAGATAGAGAATCTTTACCATACTTAAGAGTATGTTTGAGCTGATCATAGCTTCCCGAGAGTGAATTCAAGAACACTATAGCCTGTATCTCATCTGTTACACTGACATTCAGGTTCCCCATCTCCGTTACAATCTTCAAGAAATCATGCACATTCACATCAGTAGACTTTGATCCATCACACCTGAATGTGTAAAATTGTGATTGAACAAAGATACGATTTGGAAGCGATTTTGACATGTACAATCTCTCAAGCAATGACCACATCGAAGCAGCAGTGGTACAATGTTTAATCTTTCTCAACACATGATCACTGATGTTTAATATGATCATATCCCTAGCTCGATCATCCTTCTCCAGCTTTATCGGATCAAAGATTATCTTCTGTTTTGAAATCGGCGAGCTATCATTAGTCTTTAGCCTCAATACCTTCTTCTTTTATTGCAGCGCTGGTAGGTGTACTTGCCGAGGCAGTAGCCGGAGCATCAATCTCAATATTATCAGATAGGATCACCCCCTTTAAGTTGGAGACTCCGAAATGCGCCACCATCCGGATTGTTCATAGTGAGAAGTCGCCGGTACCATCAAACCTCACCACCTCAGCTCGAGACATCTTCGTCGTCATCTGAAAAAAGGAAACCGCCAAAAACAGCGGTGGCTCTGATACCACTTGTCACGTGCTTTGAGACCGCGAGAGCTCCAAAGCTCATGAATCTAAAGAAGCTCAAGAACTTAAGACTGAGAAGACGACACAGATGTTTTTGGTAATCCTGAGTTCACCCTCGATATGAGGAACTATGTCTCAGGAGGTGGGAATGGTATCAGCAAGCTTTATTAGGTCAAAAACCGAGCAATCGCAATACACGATGAGCTCAAGGAAGAAGGTGAATCGAAAAGAACTAACTAACAGAGACTCTATTTATCCTTTTATATATAATGATTTACACAAAGCGGAACTAACCACCAGGTTAAGTTAATTCTGATCGTATCATAAACCGACACAAAACCGAATAGCTAAAACCCTCTTAGTCCTCCAAAGTCTACGACTAGCTACAGCAGATACTTAGATCACTACTTAACAATTCTAACTTTGCAAAGTCAACTAGAATGTTAAAGTGTTTTGCAGAAATGATTGTTAGGGATTTAGTATAATCGATTGTAAACAGGTAAAAAGTAATTTTTTACCATTAGTTTATTGATTGTTTTGTTGGGAATTAATATAACCAATTGTAAATAGGTAAGAAGTGATTTGCAGAAATGATTTTTTCTCTATAAATCTAGTAATAGAACAATAAATTAATGTCAAACTAATTTTTTTCTATAAAAGTTATAAACAAATATTGCTAAAAGCATGGGGAATACCGAATACATATCACAAACCTCTGAATCTGAAAACCATCTTCTCTACCAGTGAACAATTTATTTAGAAAGAGATCACAAAATTCCTGACTGCAAAGTGCAAACACCATTTTATTCATTTTTACATTTTTGTCCTTACTCAGATTTGAAAATATCGGAAATGTCAATTTATAAACTATAAAAAACACGAGGGTAATTTCGTCTTTATTTGGATAAATTAACACCCGCCACTAAAAAAACCAGACTATCAGATTTAAACCGATTTCGAAAAAAAAAAAAACGCAAAAACACACAAAAAAAAATGGCTTTGAAACTTCACTCCCTCTCTTCTCCACCTTCAATATTCACACAATCAAGAAGATTCTCTTCTTCACTTAACCCAATCCTATCGAAACACACACAAAGAGCATCTTCACTCCCAAGATTCCGCTCGAAAACCGGAGTTTCTTTGAGTAAACGTGTTCTTTTAACGTCTTCGAAAGTCGGTGTTGCGGCAGAGAGCACTCCAGCGGTAATAGCGGGGGAGGATTGGGGGAAAGTATCTGCGGTGCTATTTGATATGGACGGTGTGCTTTGTAACAGTGAGGATCTTTCAAGACGTGCTGCTGTGGATGTTTTTACTGAGATGGGAGTTGAAGTTACTGTGGAGGATTTCGTTCCTTTCATGGGAACAGGTAAATTTTATAAAAGGAAGATAATATTTTAATTTTTTTTTTTATTTTTGATGAAAATGTTGGTTTTGTGTTTAATAATGAAAATTTTGTTTGTTTTGTTATGAGAATTGTAAGGAATTTTGAACTGATTTTATGTGGATGTTTTAATTTTGGCAAATAATACTCAAAAGTTGGTTACTTTGAGTTTAAATTAGTAAAGAATTGAGGGAAAAAAAACTTACTGATGATCGAAATTTTGTTAGACTTTTTTCTTTGTTTTGGTAGATTTTGGAATGCTTTCTTGTTAGTGTTTTCATGATTTATGGTATTTCTTTAGTTTATATTGATGGTTAAAGACGAGGTTATTGATTTTCATTAAAAAGATTTGTTCATATGGGAAATAATACTCAAAAGTTGGTTACTTTGAGTTTAAATCAGTATAGAATTGAGGGAAAGAATTTAGTGATGATCGAAATTTTGTTAGACTTTTCCTTTGTTTTGTTAAATTTTGGAATGCTTTCTTGTTAGTGTTTTCATGTTTTATGATCTTTTTAGTTTAATGTAAGTTTTGGATGATGGTTAAAGATGAGGTTATTGATTTTCAGTAATTGATTAAGCTTGGAAATCAGTTAATGAAATAATATATCATATGGGGAATTATACTCAAAAGTTAGTTGCTTTGAGCTTTAATCAGTAAAGAGTTGAGGAAATGTATCTTTGTGATGAACAACATTTAGTTAGACTTTTCCTTTATTTTTGTAAATTTTTGGAATGGTTTCTTTGTTAGTGTGTTCATGATTTATAATTTTTTTGTTTAATGTACGTTTAGAATGATGGTAAAAGATGGTGATATGAGGCTATTGATTTAACTAATTGATTTAGTTTGATAATTTTACAGGAGAAGCTAAGTTCTTAGGAGGTGTTGCTTCTGTTAAAGAAGTGAAAGGATTTGATCCGGATGCAGCTAAAAAGAGGTTCTTTGAGATATATCTCGATAAGGTAAATGATAAGAGAATGTAACCAAAACTCAGACTTTCTTGTGTTTGAGTCTGTGTAATTTTTGTTTTTCCTTCTATGGAGTATTTAGTACGCGAAGCCAGAGTCTGGGATTGGATTTCCAGGAGCACTAGAGCTTGTTACTGAGGTGAGGAAAAGCTGAAGTTGTAGAACAATTATAGTTTTGGCTCTTGTGGTTATGATTTGTTGTGAAACTCTTGAAACAGTGTAAGAACAGAGGTCTTAAAGTCGCTGTTGCGTCTAGCGCTGACCGTATCAAAGTTGATGCAAACCTGAAAGCTGCTGGTTTGTCTTTGACCATGTAAGACCGTAACAACCTATGGTCTCTTTGAGTCATTTTGCATCCTTCTTTCATAATTGATTTGGTGTCTAATCTATTGATGTCTTGGAGAATGTTTCTGTGGATTGAGGTTCCATGTCTAAATAAATGTCTATGATGTAAATTTTCAGGTTTGATGCCATTGTTTCAGCAGACGCATTTGAGAATTTGAAACCAGCTCCAGATATTTTCTTGTCTGCTTCAAAGATCTTGGGCGTGCCAACAAGTGAGGTAATAGTCAAAAACTTTTGATGTATTAACATATGATCAAAGCACGCCTTAGAGATAATAGGAGGTCTCTTGTAGAATAGATAATTAAAGCACGCCTTAGAGAACAGAACTGTATCTTTTAAAATACTATTGGCTTCGCTGTATAATTGTGCATATTAGAAGCTGAAAAGCAAGTAAAGTTACTTCTTCTACTAGCCTCTAACAGATCTTATTTGCTTGTTTGTCGATCAAAAATCTAAGTCAGAAGTGATTTGTTTTGAATAATGTTGTAGTGTGTTGTTATTGAAGACGCGCTTGCTGGAGTCCAGGCTGCCCAAGCTGCAAATATGAGGTACTTTAGTATGAGTCAAAACTTTTCTAGAAGTCAAATTTTGTGATTTTGGTACATCATTAGTTGCTTCAAGATGTCACTATGAAGTCTGTAGAATATCTAAACCTGTATTCTATGTTAAATCCATTCCTTTGCTTTAACTATGTTGCTCCTTACCTCTGGATTTGGATCATTTTATTGATTTTCCAAATTTGCAGATGTATAGCTGTAAAAACTACTCTATCTGAAGCGATTCTTAAGGACGCTGGTCCGTCAATGATCCGAGAAGATATCGGACAAATTTCAATCGATGACATTCTCACTGGTGGCTCAGAATCTACCAGTATGTAGTCTCAAAGAAAATTCGCTGCAAAACATTGTTCGTTTCTGGTGTATTTATATTTCTTATTTAATCCTTTTGAAAAAACTTCTGAGTACATTGGCTTTCTTTGTAATGAGAGTACATTTAACATATTTCATTTAACACTGCAAGAACATTCAGCTTCTACTGTAGTTATCTCTAGGCTAGAGTTTTACAAACTCTTTCTTCATTAGTTTCATAGTAGCTTACAAAGTTTCAGCAGTTTCTTTTTACATGCTTGAGTACTCATAAGATTGCAGATGAAAAGCCTCATTGAACTGAGAGCTTGAGTGCTTCCGCAGGAAATTCTGCAAATATACTCGAAGACAAAACTGGCAGTGACAAAACGAACGGTGATGGGTAAGAAAGTTTCCTCTTGTTGTCTGAATCTCTTAGAGCCACTCATTTTAAGATATTCGATGTTAATAGTTAGACACGCTTTGTATCTTATGGATTCTAAGAAAATGTTGAGAGAATAGGATTATTGAGAAACCAAGAATCAGTTCACTCATTGACTGGTTTTCGTTATTCGAGATTGGATATATGATTTGGCATGTGGAGAATTTCATAAACTTGAGATTGCAGATGAAAATTTCCGACAGGTTTCAGGGTTCTCGTCGAGATATACTGAGGTACGGGAGTCTTGGCATTGCTCTTTCATGCGTCTACTTCGCTGCCAACAACTGGAAGGTGAACCTACAATCAAGAAAATTCTTGCTGTTCAAGTTTTTTTTTAATCTTACGGAACTGCTGTTTTAAGCATAGGCAATGCAGTATGCTTCTCCGAAAGCTTTGTGGAACGCATTGGTCGGAACAAAAAGCCCTTCTTTTACACAGAACCAAGGTATGGACTTTTGTCAAAATAAAACTGATGATATGTTTTGTACAAGAAAAGTTTATATACAGCCGTCTTATAGGCAACTCGATTTGCTTCAATCATTATATGGTCTATGCAAATTTAATACATTTTTAAATGGCTTGAAAAGAAACTTATCTTTAATACATTCTCTATATGGGTTCATTGTGGTGAATCTGGATGTAAATTAGCTACTTGGTTGTTCTTTGTCTTACCTTGTAGGTGAAGGGAGAGTCCAACAGTTCGTGGATTACATAGCTGATCTAGAGAGCAAGTAAGAATAAAACTATCTAATAATTATCCACTCTAATGTAAATGGTAATGCAAGAGTTCTATTTTTCATTTTTTTTTTGTAGGCAAACAGCTACAACTGTACCAGAATTTCCATCTAAACTTGATTGGCTAAACACTGCCCCTCTCCAGTTTCGCCGGGTAAATTCTCATCTAAAGCTATATGAATTCTTGAGGAATAACACATGCTTCTTAATTAGTAACATGTGACATTTTGTGAGCAGGATTTGAAAGGGAAAGTGGTGGTCCTTGATTTTTGGACATACTGCTGCATAAACTGCATGCACGTATTACCAGATCTAGCGTTTCTTGAGAAGAAGTACGAGGATAAGCCAGTGAGTCTTTTACTATTGTTGATGTCCAAGAAAATAAAATTTCACCATATGAATTGCGATCAGTTATTTTCTTTTTCTTTTCTTTTGTAGTTTACTGTTGTGGGTGTACACTCGGCTAAGTTCGACAATGAGAAGGACTTAGAAGCCATACGAAATGCAGTTCTACGCTATGACATCAGTCACCCGGTAATTGTCATGTTCGAAAGTGTGAAATTTTCTTATAAGTTTTCTCTGTTTGGGAAAAGCTGATGCTTAATTAGTTATTGTCTCACTTTAAAGGTTGTGAACGATGGAGACATGTACATGTGGAGAGAGCTCGGCATTAACTCGTGGCCGACATTTGCTGTTGTTTCACCAAACGGTCAAGTCATTGCACAAATTGCTGGAGAAGGTCACCGCAAAGTAACATCTTTATCTCTTTCCTCTATGTTTTCTTCTCTCATTCCTATGTCTAACAATACTTACTGTCGTTCAATGATGCTTTTACTCTTAAGGATCTTGATGACTTGGTGGCAGCAGCTCTAATATACTATGGTGGGAAGAATGTTTTAGACAGTACTCCGCTTCCTACACGTTTGGAGAAAGATAACGATCCGCGCTTGGCCGCGTCTCCATTGAAATTCCCAGGGAAGCTGGCCATTGATACTCTTAACAACCGGCTATTTATCTCAGACAGTAACCATAACCGCATTGTATGTCCTTAATTCTTTATCTAAACCTTGTTATATCTCATCTTGTCGTCTTAATATCAACATTCTATCGTCATTTCAGATTGTAACTGATCTTGACGGAAATTTCATCGTCCAAATCGGTAGTACCGCAGAAGAAGGTTTCCGTGATGGTTCCTTTGATGATGCTGCGTTCAATCGTCCTCAGGTACATATGATAGTCTCACTTTTTATAAGCTCTTCTTCAATAGGTTCAATCGTCTTTGGTGTTGTATACATTATTGTATTTTTTTTTTCAGGGACTCGCTTATAATGCAAAGAAGAATCTTCTTTATGTTGCTGACACTGAGAATCATGCTTTGAGGTATGTAATTCCTTATGTTGATTATCATGCAAACAAGAATCTCAGTTTTTTTAGTGAAGACATCTTATCTTGGAGCTTCATTGATTGTTCTTCTTATAGGGAGATTGATTTTGTCAATGAGAGAGTACAGACTTTGGCTGGCAACGGAACAAAAGGCTCAGACTACCAAGGTGGAAAAAAGGGAACCTCACAGGCAAGAAACTTGATTCGGAACATTAGTTTACTTAGCATGAGTTTATATTTTCCTCTGACAGATTTGAAGAATAAGAACAGTGTTTTTGGACTTTGAATCTTCCAGCTTTTGAATTCTCCTTGGGATGTATGCTATGAGCCTGTTAATGAGAAGGTTTACGTTGCAATGGCGGGTCAGCACCAGATTTGGGAATACAATGTGCTTGATGGTGTTACTAAAGTTTTCAGTGGAAATGGCTATGAAAGAAACCTCAACGGTTCTACGTATGTATACATTAACTGTTGAAAAACTTAATCTATGTTTGCTTTTCTTTATGGTATTTGTTTTGTTGATGCAGCCCTCTGACGACATCATTTGCTCAGCCTTCAGGGATCTCATTAGGCCCTGGTAATTACAAACTTTGAACTTTGTCACGTTTAACTGTTACAAAGCTAGCAAGGAATGAAGTCTGTTGCGTAATGTGACTGTTAGATTTGAAGGAAGCATATATAGCTGATAGCGAGAGCAGTTCTATACGTGCCCTTAATCTTCAAACTGGAGGATCAAGATTGCTCGCTGGTGGTGATCCTTACTTCTCTGAGAATCTTTTTAAGGTAATAACATGAATAACTTTATCCTAATATCTTTGGTGTTTTAAGTATTGTAGAATTTTTTTAGCATCCATCTTTAACTCTCCCTTAGCATTGTTACTGAATTTACAAGTTTAGATGTTACATCAGTCTCTAACATGCGCGAAAACTTGAACAGTTTGGAGATAATGACGGTGTGGGAGCAGAAGTACTCTTGCAACATCCATTAGGTGTATTATGCTCAAAGGATGGTCAAATATATCTAACTGATAGCTATAACCACAAGGTAAATTCATTTGGCATGTTTAAGAAAAGATTCTTGACTGTTACGTGATTTTAACTCAATGTCATGTCTACACTCTAAACTTTGATGTGTAGATTAAGAAGCTGGACCCTGTGACCAAACGTGTTGTTACTGTCGCTGGAACAGGAAAAGCTGGTTTTAAAGATGGGAAGGTTATGGTTGCTCAGGTCTGAGTTACTACAATCTTGTACGTTGATCAAACAGAAAGACTGTTTTGTTAGTATAACACATTTGTTTCCATTGTCTGTTGCAGCTTTCAGAGCCTGCAGGACTTGCGATAACTGAAAACGGTAACTTTCTTCTGGTCCTTTTTAACAGTTTTAATGAAGGAATGAATGTTCGAGTCCAAATTATTTAGTTGTCATTTTATTTTCAGGGAGGCTTTTCGTGGCGGATACAAACAATAGTCTTATACGATACATAGATTTGAACAACGAAGAAAACGCAGAGATTCGTACATTGGAGTTAAAAGGCGTTCAACCGCCAATGCCAAAGGCAAAATCCTTGAAACGTTTGAGAAAACGTGCCTCGGCTGATACAAAGATTGTCACAGTTGATGCTGTTACATCTCGCGAAGGAGATTTGAATATTCAAATCTCATTACCAGATGGCTACCATTTCTCCAAGGTCCAATCTCTTCTTCACACGCTATTTATGTGTACAATTTTCGTCTCTCTCAATCTTTTATACACACTGCTCTTTGTGTACAGGAAGCGCGGAGTAAGTTTGTTGTTGATGTGGAGCCTGAAAACGCAGTAACGGTTGATCCATTGGAAGGAAATCTCAGCCCTGAAGGCTCTACTATGCTTCATTTTAGACAATCTTCAACTTCTGCTTCTACTGGGAAAATTAGTTGCAAGGTTTGTTTCAATATCCTTGAATCAGCTGAAGTGTTTTTACTTTTGCATTTTAAAAGCAAAATCATTCTTTTGTAGTTGTATGTTCATTTTTACTTTTTGTAACGACATTTTATGAAATTTGTAATTGCAGGTGTACTATTGCAAAGAAGACGAGGTTTGCTTGTACCAGTCTGTTCAGTTTGAGGTACCTTTCAAGGTGGAATCAGAATCATCTTCTTCTCCGGTGATTACATTCACCGTTAAACCTAGAGCATCCTATGCTGGCGGGTTACAGCTTCAAGCTACTAGCTGAATCACTTTAATGATCAAGATCATGATCATGATATGATAAAAAGATTTAATGATTTTTTGGCCTTTATTTTTGACCAATACTGAAATATAGAAGAAGCTGATCAAAGTAAAGAATAACTTTTACAAATATTGTGTTATATTCGGATATTCCTAAACAATGCTGGAATACGAATTTGGAAAGCTTTTGCCCCAAATGCAGATTTCATCATCCAAAAGGTATCTTATTCAAGCCATTAAAATCAACTTTATCGAGAATTCTCAATGAACACAATAATTCAAAATCAATGAAAACATAAGGTTTGGAAATACATATTTGAACAAAAGGTTTGGATGCCAAAGCTTGAAAAATATTAAGCCTAAAATAAAAGACCCCATCATATTGTTGCTCTAAATTACATGTTTTCCATACTAGCATCTAGTTTACATGATCAGATCTAGAAAGAATATACAATTGTGTTCATCTCAAATCCGTTGAAGATCAACAATCTTGAATACATTCAGAGCACATTCATGTTTCCAAAAATTATTTTCCTAGATATCATGACGCATCTCAATGGAACATTAAAATATGGGCAAACTCAAATAGTTTATTTCTTTGAATAATAAAAATAAAAGCTCAGAACATAAAAATGCCAAAACAAGATATATACAATACTAGATCCAAGACCGACCCATATTTGGGAGTGGTGTTGTGGCTTAATTGATGATGTCATATCACATCTTGACTCGACCCGTTTTATGGACTGCCCACCTCGTGGGAAACACTACTCCTTCCCACAAAGTACTAGAACTAACATCATTATAACCTTAACAATATAGTCGTTGTGGCTACTAACACAAGGACGAATCCACATTCATAAAAGCTTGGTTAAATGAAAAAAAAAAAAATTTTACCAAATCACCTTTGGTTTGGAAGATGAACTAGATCAGAGGTTCTTGAGTCTAGAAAACATATTTACTGATGTAAATAAAATAAAACAGGTTGAAATTGAGGAAAAAAAAAAAAATACTTGAATGAGTATAAAGTTTGCAGTCCTATGAAGCGCGTTCTCATTCCTATGTGAACATATAATGTTTAGCAAGTGCCTATACTATATGACTATAAATTATATTATATAATTATACATATTTCCTTACCCAATACTTTATTTTAATACCAGTCAGACAGTCACGACTCATATTTATTTCTACGTAATATTAACAGACTTTTCTTACTACAGATCCAATAATATGTGATCATAGATTGTTACTTCCTTCTGAATCCTTCCTCAGAATCGATTTCAATGGTTTTTGAGACATAACCTCATCCTCGAAGGAACCAAAACTTCCTTTTGATGTCTTCCTCTTGATCCTCCTTGAACTTATTCGTATCTCATCAACTTCTTCTTTTATGCTCACAATTTTTCTTGGAGCCTTTTCTTTTGGTTCACGTAACTCCAGTTCTTCTCCATCGACTGATAACATTTCATTTTTCTCCACGATCATTTCAACATCACCTATGATATCAGAGCCAATATCAGAATTTTGCTCCTTTCTTTCGACTGTACCAAGCATTAATGGATGGCCAAGAGTTACTTTCTTTAAAGCTAGCGTGGCTAATAACTTCACCAAGAAATCATAGAATCGTCCGCAGATATTTAGAGGGGCTTGCAGTTCTTGCTCTTTGCTTTCCATTTTTTTATGGAGTAAAAAGAAAAGCATTTTCTGGTTTAATTTGGGAATTGATGTTTGGCTGAAAATGTAAGGGAAACAAAAAAAGAAACAATAGTCCACAGTCAATTATCAAGATATGGTTAACTTGTAAGAATGGGCGACTTTGGGGAGGAGAAGAAGATCAAGAATCAGCAAAAGAAACAAGTTTGGGATAGAAAAAAAAAAACAGTAATCTGATTCTTTGTTTTTACATGAAGACAAGATTTATTAAAACTTTACAAGTGATGTCTTCCCCAGGCTTTGACCAATCATTTATTTTTCTTACGAATTGTGTTTCAGAATCATTCATATCGCAAATTAACGAAAAAAAGAGTAATATCTCGGTTACACAATTTTTTTTTTTGAATTTTTCATATATTTTAAGAACAAACTAATAATACCTATGTATAATTTTTTAGGAATACTATATCTTCAAAACAGTAATTATTACTTTATATAATTGTTTTTAGTTAGTATGGGTAATATATGTGAACAAGCAAAAGTTTAACATTAAAAACACAACAAGAAATCCATCTTCAAGAAACAAGAAAAATGAACTAAAAAATTCATCTTCGTGGAAAGGAAAGAATATACTAATTAAAAGAGAGAATTACTCAAATTAACACCCATTTACCATTTTTTATTATACTAATAAGACCCATGAATGAGAACTGATTAAAAAGCCATAATCCCCAGTACATTAGTCATTATGGGGGGTGTATTAAATACAAAATTTGAAATAATTTGGTTTTTTTGGGTGAATTTTTGGATGATTTTATCTGAATTAGAAAAGTTGCTACAATTTTAATTAAATCACCCCATCATTGAGTTGGGATGATTCGATCCAAAACCTTTGGATTTGAATTTTTATTTTATAATTAAGGAATCTCACCAAATCATCTTAAAATCATAAAAAATATCTTAAAATTACTTATTTTAAATATTTCCAGTAATACTGGATTTTAATACATATTTTAAAATTTATATTTGAATAACACTAAATTTGTCATTTTAATACAAATCACCAAAAACCTCTACAAGTCATTAATTGAATACATCATCTTATAATTACAATCCTTAATATTTATGTGTAATTTATTATTAGTGGGATTTAATATTAAAAAATTTAAAACGAAACTAAAAGAAAAACTAAAATTAAAAACCAATTATGATAATTTGTTTTTATCTTTCTTCCTCTTTATTTGTCGATATTTTTACAAGTTTTATTAAAATATTTCCCTTGTATTATACTGATTTTGCGGTATTTGATCTCGAATTTCTTTAATTTTTTTTTTGATATTTTAATTTTACTTAATGAAATGTATGTTTGATTTTTATTTAGAACGAGAAAAAGATATTTTTAATAGACGGGTAAAACTTATAAATTAATATTAAAATTTATATTAAATTATTAAAAACGATTTTTTATAATCAGTAGTTAAGAAATTTGAGAAACTTATAAAATATTCAATATTTTAAAAAGTAAAGCTTTTAAATGAGCAAAAAAATTTTAAGTTTGATTTTAAATATTATTATACCATATAACACTAAAATATAATATAAATAAATTTTAAATGGATTCTATAAAAATGAAAAAAAATTTAAATAAAAAAAATTATTTTCTAAATTTTTCTATTAAATTAGATTCTCTTAAAATATTTATTATAATTTTTTTATAATAAGATTTGGTGGTATCTTGTGTAAATAAGTTTTACCTGAATCTTGATTTTGATCATGTTACTATCTTTCAGCAAAGATAATATAATAATTTTCTATTATTATTTAAAAAATTTAGAAAAACTTAATTATTTAAATTCAAATTAATAAAAATATTTTAACGTTAAATACATCTTTATTAATAATGAATCACACCTATATTTATATAATTTTAAATAAGTCCCATTTATTTGTTTAATATATTTATTTCTATGTATATATCCTAATTTTTTATTTCTCTTCTAATTCGGATAAGGTTAATATTTTCAAAAAAAAAATCTCATCATATAAACAATGTATCAAACTAATTATTAAAAGATCATGATAAGTAATAATAAAATTATTAAAATTTTTAACATGTGTAGTAAAATTAATAAATTTATCAATCGTACGTCCAAACAAGTCGTTAACCTTCCAATTTTGATGTCAAAAAAAAAAAAAAAGTGAATATCAATATCCTTATCAATCATGCGTCGAAACAAGTCATAAATTACAATTATTTATCATTATCAATCGTGCATCCAAACAAGTAGTTAATTGCAATTATATATCAATATCATTATCAATCGTGCTCGAATAAAATTAATAATACAATAATTGCAATGAAGTTTTCAAATTTGAGAAAACACAAATAATTGCAAGGTTCTCTCCGTCATTAATTAACGATTTGTTGTGTTTAAGTGCACCTAACATGCCAACCGTCTAAAATTTTGATCAAAATGAGAAATCTATTAAGAAGAAGGTTTCCTTTATTATCTCTCACACCAAGATATTTGAAATAGCCCAAAAAGAAACCCTATATTTTGTAATATCTATTTACTAAAGATGCCTCCAAATCTAAAGAGTGTTTTCAATGTTTCTGGTAGGAGGATATATGTAAACCTTGATGGTAAGTTCTTTGATGTTGACCCGGATGAGTGTCAGGCCATTGAAACTTATTTTACTACTGAAGGGTACACGAAGATTAACAGAGTTGATTCCAAAGATTCACAAGGATATCGGCTGAGGTATGACAGTTACAAGATCATGATTAACTATGTTCCTGGCAGGGAAAATGGCGTTATAGATAATGCTATTCATACAGAGTATTCTGATCAAGATGTTCGAATCCAAATATTTGAAAAGGAAATGCATTTATCGGGCAACGGTAAATATTTTTATATAAATCAATCAGATGGAACACCAAAATATTATAAATCTGTTGTTGCAAGACATGTGGACGGAGGGGGAATTACAATTCTGGGAGGTGAAACGGTATAAGGAAGAGATGAAGATGTGAAAGACACATAGGATGGTCCAACGCAAAGTACCAGCAAGACTACGTCATTTGACCAAGTTCTCCATTTCCCTTTTAAGTTCATGCAAATAAAATAGTGGATTTATGCTCATATCTTATTATAGGAGATATCCACGTTTTCTTTTTCTTCTTTGTGCTTCCAAGTTTGTAGGAGCTAAGACTCAGTTTTAATTTAAAATAAAACGATGAATAAAGGCTGGTATCAAAACCGTATCTATCTCTCTCTCTCTCTCTCTCTCTCTCTCTCTCTCTCTCTCTCTCTCT
>OVBI01001503.1:0-11594 GCA_900406495.1 Sisymbrium altissimum
CATTCTTTCATGGACTTTCGCCATAATACCATTGAGTATCTTTCATTTAACGTTGTCCAAAGGTCAAAGGGATCCTCAATATTTATGTACTGATCTCTCAGTTCCTCAATGAGATGATAGCGCATAATTGTTATGGCTCTATGCTTTTGGCTTTCAATTTCATTATTGCCATCAATGATACATCTCCCGAGTCCTCTAGACTTCAGAGCAACTCTAGTATTCATTACCCATTCTAGAAAATTATCTCCAGAGAGATTTAGGGAAGAATAATCTGAGGGTTCGAATCTTGACATCTTAATCACATTATCAATCAATTCAAGAATTTAGGATTCATGAAAACAATGCATATGATTTCAAGACATTCGACCATTTCTTACAATGCTAGGTCTATATGTATCAAAATGAGATAATGTGCATAAGCCACACGGCTTAATTATACGTTTCAGCCACACGGCTATGAGATGAGGATAGGATTTCAAGGTCCTTAATATATTCAGGGTTTCAGTTTATAAATGCATCAAGAAAATTATCATCTTAGCTCTCATGCAATAATCAATCAAGAACTAATCATTCCTAAACCTCAAAATAAAAATTCGAATTTAATCAATCTGTCAATTAGGGTTTTCAAGGTCCCTTTAGGATTCAAATTCGAATTAGGGTTTTAAAAATCAATATACAATGAATCTATCAATGTCTAAGCTATCATGCGATTAACAAGCTGATATAAGTAATAAGCTATCATACGATTTAAATAATTAATCATGCCATCGGTTTTATCAAGTAATCATGTGATTTTCTATGTACAAAAATCAATCCTAGGAAAGTATGATCTAGGACAAATAATAAAAGGAAAAGATCATGATTTTTCAAAATTTACTTTCTCTGAAAAGGAAAGACTAGATTTTCCTATTCGGGATAGGATTAGGGTTTGCAATTTTCGATTTCAATGGATCAATAGATCGATCAATACAATCAGAAACAATTATCATAGAATTGAATCAATTAAGGAAAATTTAGGGTTTAAGTCTAAAATCGGATTTTAGGGTTTAGGGTTTCCAAATTAGGGTTTAACAACCTAACAAACAGATTTTAGATCATGATTGAAATTAAAAACATGTTTCTATTAAGGAAACAATCTTAATATATTTTCAAGGTTGATATAACAATTAATCAATGAACCGAAATCAAATTTAGGGATTTATAAAATCGATTTTGGGGTTTTCAGAAACTAGGATTTCAGATTAGGGTTCTAGTTCCATTAGGTCAGATTCGATCTTATGTTTTAGGGATTCGATTTTGTTTACCTTAAACACTGAATGGGTTGAATGGATTGAACCGGGAGCTAAAAGACCTCGGAAAACAAGCTGACCACGAGCTGCAACAAACACGAGCTGGATTGGATATGTTTTCACGGCGGCGGCGGCTAGGGTTTTGTGAGCTCAGGGTTTTAAAACAATCGTGCTGATAACGTGTTATGAAACTGAATATTTCTGTGTTTATTAATGAATGAATAAGATGTTTATTAATGAATGAATAAGAGTACATATATATATATAGGAAATTACATGACCGAACAAAAAGGAAAACCTAATGACGGAATGGGCCGATTGGTCTTGGTCATATTGGACCGGATATGGAGTCCATCATTAATGATTTATAACAATATGACTTATAAGCAATTGTGAAATTGCCCAAATTCACTAATTGTTAAAACCTCAAATAAACTAATTAATATAAATTAGTAAAAATTCATAAACATATACGTACTTATATATTAATATTTTTCCAAATAAATGACATATAAAAATTAAATTTTCATACAGAATTAAAAAAAAATTTAAATTATTTCTAAGAAATATATTTTCTCTCAATATTTTTATATCTATATATATTCACTTAAAGAAGAAAAAAAATTTAACTAAAAATTCGAAATTAAATATTATACAAAAATAAATTTCATAAACAAACTAAATCAATTTATATGTTTGTATAATATAATCAGATTAATATAAATCACCTAAAAACATTTTCCATATTTACCGAAACTATATATGGTGATTGATACAACATGATAAATTTTTAAATCATTTATCAATTAGTAAATATTATTAATCAATTAAAATTTTGTTGGGTCAGATACTAAAGAAGGAAATATAAGATCTAAACCATACTTTTAATATTTGTTTATAAAAAAATCAAAATTTTCAAGAAAACAATTTTTGGAAAAAATTCAAAAAACAAATCGGAGTCTAATCAGTAAAAAAAAAATCAAGCCATCATTAATTTGAAAAACAATATTAGAGATTTTTATTATTATTTCATTTTGGTTTTAACTATGGATAGTTAAAGGGTTAAATTTTTCTATAAATGTTTTTGGTTTACATATTTAATTACTTAAAATAGTAAAAAAACTAATTAAAAATAAAAATTTTACATAGCTCATGTAATACGGATATTAGTCTTTTTAATACTGATTAAATTTTTATTAATCTGCAAAATAAAATTTTGATAATCTAGACGAATGATTATTATACTATTTAATATGAGTATCTTGGATAATTAAACATATATAAAAAATGTTAAGTTTATACACACCAATATAAATAAAGTAACATAAATTATTCAAAAATTATAATTTTAGTTATAAGTCTTTAAATATAAATATATTGTAAACTAATATTTTTATTTATTATTTTTTAATTAATTTTTAATTAAGTAAAACCTTATTATATCCAAATATAACATCAGAAGAAAAAATGCATTTATATGATTAAAATCTTATTTATATGTTTATAATGTTTTTTTATTTTAATTCATCAAAATACATAAGTGAAATTCAGATAGAGTATATTATTCTCATATTTAAAATTCTATAATTAAGTTTGAAATTTTTTATTTTCTGAAACTAAAGACATTATTACATTTTTCACTTATAAATAATGCATAAATTATAAAAAAAAGCATACAAAATTAATAGACATAATATCTAGAAATTATTTTACTAATTTTACTTTAGTTCTTATTAATCATCAATATTAATCATAGGATTGGACAAAACAAATGAGAGTATGTAAACAACCAATAATGATTATATAAAGATTAAACACAAATGTAGTAACTAACCTTTGAAATGATTCAGATGATTTTTTACAGTTTTTCTATAATTCATTAATTAATATTTTAAAATACATACCAATGGTATATAATTAAAAAAGATATATGATTTTTTTTTTGAAAAAAAAGAAACAGAAAGCAACCATAAAATGATAAAAAAGTAAAGTGATCCAAAAAATTAATATGTATATATAAATATTAATTAAAATAAATAACATTTTGTTTATCATGCAGTGAGGGAATCTCTTCCTTTATATTATTCAAGTCATTTCTTTTTTTTTTTCAAAATCTTTGATTAAATTCAAGCTAAACTGGGCTTGTTACAATCAAGTATAGAGCTTGTTTAGCTAAACAGTCTGCAACAAAATTTGCAACATCTTATTATATAAAGTTACATCCTTCAAAGTTAGTAATTAACAGAAAGTGACAACTTGATTATTTAGGATATTGACATATGTCAAAATATATATATTTGTTAAAATCTTAACAAAAAGAAAAACAAAGGAAAAGTATAAAATTACAAAATTAGAAAAAGAAAATTTATAAATTATAAATAAAAAGGATTAAAATAGTCAACAAAGTAATTTACCTTCTAAAAAAAATAAATTATAAACAAAAAAGGATTAAAATAATCAAAAATCTAAATTACCTTTTTAAAAAATAGTAAATTATAAATCAAAAAGGATTAAAGGAATTACAAAATTAATTTACCTTTTATAAAGAAATCATAAATCCCCAAAAAGTTAGAAACAATCACCTCTATATAAAAGTATTTATTCTCTCATAATCATTCGTCAAATATAATAACACAACCTTAATAATATTAAATATATTTTCTCATTCTTTTATTGATTTTGAATAATATGTTTGTTTTATATGTATATTATTGCAACTATATTTGTTTAATATCTTTAAGTTAGTGCATCAGTTATATCTTTACGTTTGTGCATCTATATCTATATTCTGTATTAAAATTATATATTTTATTATATAATAAATATTAAAATTATCATATTTTTTATAGATCTAATCGGCTATATTAAAATATGGCAAAAACTGATGTTAGCAGTCATGCTATACCAACTTTTCAAAAATAACCCTAACTTTATTGTTAGAAGGTATTTTTTTTTGTATACAGTTGCTATACCAACTTTTCAAAAATAACCCTAACTTTATTGTTAGAAGGTATTTTTTTTTGTATACAGTTATCTAAATCAGAACTTTTTCTTTAATGTATGTTGTTTGTTTTTTCATTAAGTTCTGTTTTTTTTCCTAATGTTATTTTTTTTTTCTATTTTTAGTTTTCTTAAATTTACTTTTCTATTTTTCGTTTTCTCTATTGATTTAAATTGGAATAAAATTAATTTCATTTTCTATTTATAGTTTTTTAAAATTTGCTTATCTATTTTTTTCTCAATTAATTTAAATTGGAATAAGTTAATTTCCATGTATAAATTCATTCTCTGTTTTATTTAAATTGGATAAATTAAATTTCCTTTTCTTTTTTAAGTTTTCTGAAATTTTTCTTTTCCTAATATTTCTTTTTATGAATTAATTTAAATATGAATAAAATTAATTTCCTTTTCTATTTTTAGTCTTCAGAAATTTCCTCTACTAATTTTTGTTTTATAAATTGCTTTAAATTGGGAAAATTTAATTTCCTTTTTAAAATTAACTTTACTTTTATAATTGATTCTAATTGGAAAAGATTATTATTTTATAATTTCTGAAATTTCTTTTTCTAATATTTATTTTCTGAATTGATTTTAAACTTAAAATTTTATTTTTCTTTTCTAATTAGTTTTAACTAGAAAATATTATTTTTCTGATAATTTAAGTTTCTTATTTAATTTAAAATTTTATTTTTATATATTTACAGTAGAATTAAAATATCAGCAGTAATATAGACTGAATAAGCAGAATAAATAGAAGATAAATTTCATGATGTTGTAGACGAAAATGACAATATTGTCATTATAACAAGTGTTTTAACTAAAATATACAAGGGTGCAAATTTTTTTGCAGCATCTTCTGGAACTAAATTTTATCTGAATCTTAATTTTGATCATGTTATTCTCTTTCAGCAAATGTAATATAATAGTTTCCTGTTATTATTTAATAGATTTATTAAAAATTAATTACTTAAATTCAAATTAATATAAAAGTTTGTTTAACGTTAAATATATCTTTGTTTAAGTATTCCTCGCATCTATATATTATTCATCTCATCTATATTGTTCATCGCATCTATATTTATATAACATTAAATAAGTCGTACTTATTTATTTAATATATTTATTTCCATTAATATATTTTAATTTTATATTTTCACTTCTAATTTAATTAATTGTAATATTTTTCAGAAAAGTATATCACCATAGAAACAATGAATTCATCTAATTATTACATTATCATGATAAATAGCAATAAAATTGGCACGGAGTGTTCGGATCCACCCTACAACGATGACATATATCAATTCTATCCCACCAGTTTGGGTTGATCGTTTTATTTAGATGTTTATTTCTGTTAACAAAAAAATAGCAATAAAATCACTAAAGATTTTCACATGTGTAGTAAAATTAATTATATATATATATATAGATAAATAAAAGAAATAAAATCTTAATTTTCAAAAAAAGATTCATTATTTTTATACAGATTATATAAAATTTATTTTCCTACCTTAGTACTTAAAAAGAAAAGAATGTCTATTTTTTCCTTATAAATATAAAAATTTTAATAGTCATTTTCTGTTTTAAAAAATCTCAAACCAAAAATATTACAAATATTATTATAAAAGGGATTATACTAAATATTTTAAGAGAATATAATTTAGTAGAAAAAAAAAATTTTCTGCAAATATTTTTTTAATTGTAAAATATATAAATCTAATAGAGAATTCATTAAAAATTTTAGTTATTCATAAATTATAGTTTAGTTTTATATAGTATAATAATATTTAAAATCAAAATTAAAACGTTTTCTTCATTTAAAGGTTTACTTTTCAAAATATTTAGTATTTTATGGGGTTCTCGGGTTTTTAACTATATAGATTTGAAAAAGTTATTTTTAATAATTTAACATGAATTTCTAATTTTTACTTACCTATCCTTATCTAGTTTTATGGTGAATAAACTTACAAATTATCGGATACGATTCCATAGAGGTCTGAGAACATGCTTCATTTGCTGTCACCAATTGCTTCAAATCCTCTGCGTATGTCAATTTCGATAACTGTTCGCACTGCCAACCCTTCTGCCAACTCTTCTGCCACCAGTGGGGAATTGACATGAGATGCTGAGATAGAGTGACTAAAGTTCCTCTTTGTAGATTGCTGGGAGAAGATCCACCCAATCCTTTTGGTCCTAGTCTCTTTAGTCCAAGTGGCATCCGATCTACAGAACATATCTACATGCAGATACTGTGGTCTCTTGTAAGGTGGATTTACTTGTCTTTTTGGGATTTGAGAATAAATACATTGCTTTGACTATTGTATCTTGCGGAGAAAAGCCTTGATCGTTGAATATTCGATTGTTTCTGGTTTTCGACAAATGTTATTCAAGTCCTTGCCTCAATTATGTCATTAACTAAATCTTAGAGATTTAGGATCATTGACCAAATATTAGGTCAGTTTATGGTCGCACACCAAATTCTCCCCAAAAGAAAAGGATAAACGGTGACCACATCCTTACGTTTTTTTTTAGCTTCCGTAAAGAGAATTAATTTTTTAAAAATCAGTAATTTGGAAGAGAACATTGAGTCATTGATTTAAACCAAATTCTAGTTACATTGACCAATTTTCAGACACGTGAGTAAAGGGGTGTATCTAACAATATATAACCATAACTACAATTGATAAACAATACAATACCAAAATCTGAATTGTAAAGAAGATGGCCATTTCCTCTTCCTGTTTTCTCGTTATGTCTCTGGCAGTTTTATTACAATTTCTCTTTGTCTCTGCCTCAACAAAATCCATTGACGCCATATGCCGACGTGTCACGGACAAAGCCTTTTGCGTCAATACTTTGACTGCATATCCTCCTGCAGCTTCTGCCACCAGCACGGTACTTATATTCTATTATTCTATTATCACTTATTACTCGGAGACGGTTCTAGTTTCTCGATCGATCTCATTTTTCCTTCAAGGAAAGTTTCAAAGTTACGGATTTAATTTGAAAATATGGTGTCATTATTAACTATTATGAAAAGCCTAAAAAGTCATGATTGTGAAGGCATTTATGAAACCAAAATCAGTATTTCGTAGTTGCACTTATGGTTATGCCTCATTCTTAATCATAGGCATATCATATTACAGTATGTGTGGTTTTAGAATATTAATATTTTTTTTCACATAAATGTCTTGTATATTTTCAGTATTTAATTTTGTTCCTACTATTTAAATGTATTACTTATTGAGGTCAAATTAAATAGAGTATTAATAAAGGGTACAATAGGATTCTTTTAGCATTTTCTTAAAAAGTGTGAAAAACCTTAAACAGTAGTATATATTATTTCTTACTCTGATAGTTTGACTTTCTCAATTGATTATACTTTTTTTTACATTATGAATTAAAAGGATTTAAAGTTATGGTTTTAATTTTTAATGTGTTGTATTTTCATAATAGTGTACTAAAATCCAAATAATTCAGGATTGTAAATAAAATTATGTCTCATTCTCAATCATAGACAAAGTTTTTCTTTATTATTTCAATTTGTAGTTCCAAGCGGCACAAGCCGCGCTCAGCCTTAGCATATCTTATGCCGGGAAGTCTGCTAGTTTCGCCGCAAAAGCGGCAAAGGAGAATCCAAACTTGAGGAAGCAGTTTGCTGCGTGTCAGGATGCCTATGCGACCATTATAGCATCAATCAAGAGTGCTGTCGCGGAACTCAAGGAGTCTCCAGATACAGCAAACTATGATGTTATGGTTTGTAGGGACAGTACGACGATCGTGAAGAATTTGGTTGGGACAAATGTAGACAAGGCTTCTAAGACCATTATGACGATGACATTGATGATGGAGAGGCTTCTTGCTATCGCTGTTGGAGCCACCGTTGCTGTTGGAGGGTAAAGACAACGATGAGGACATATTTGATACTTAGGGCATGCAATGTTTTGGTTCAAGAGGATCAATACATTTCTCTTTTTTTCGTTGGAACATATGCATGTGTTAAGAAAATTATTTTAATGGGAATATGCCAAAAAAATACCGAACTTTTGGTTGATGCCGAACAATATCCAACTATCAATGTGTACAAAATCGCCAAAATAGTACTCCCTTAACCTGAATATCAACCATCACCTCTGATATATGGTCCCACGTATTATATTCGTTTTTTTATCTGATAATCTTTTATTCTTTATTTTGTTTTTGGACAAAAGATATTCTTTGTTATATCATAAAGCCAATTATAAAACTACATACAGCTTTAAAACGAGGGTAAAAGCTAGTGATGCTTTTCTTCTACGCTTCCTCTCCATCTCATCATCTCTTGATTCTCCTAAATCAATATCTTTTTGTTGAACTCCTAAGAGTGACGTTCGGAGGAATGGAAAACTTTGTGAGCTAACGGTCAAAATAGTAAAGAACGAACTAGAGAGGTGCGATGATCTATAAAACTATAATGAAAATCAAACGCATGAAAAGTCTTTATATCCAAAACTTTATTTTTTTCTTTCAACTACACAAAAACAGTTGACAGGTTTATAACTATACATAATATTTAATTATGATTAAAACCACATAACCATTTAATTTTAATGATTCTATTTAATTGACATCTAAACCGGATTAAAATGGACTTAAACCAAATAAAGTATTTAATTTTGGTATAATATATTGATTTTGATGACAAACCAAAAATATAGAACATTATTTTCTAAAGTAAACCAAACTCAAGATTAAAATCGACTTTTCTTTCACCTTTCTTTGTCGTGAACACAGAATAAATAATAATAAACAGCTTCACTCTAAAGAATCCTAAGTTCCCAAATCGAGCAATGTCAAAATCGAATGTCCAAGTAAGCCAGTATTCTGGTTCGTCAGCGAGTTCATCTGTAAACGTGTGTGGAAGAGTTGTCGGGATCCCACCACCGAAGATTTGTTGGTGTGGTCACTCTGTTGTGGAGTTAAAGTCCAAGAACAATCGAAATACAGGACGAATTTATTACTGTTGCTCAAATTCTGCGGATAGTTGGGTACTTTGATCAAAAAAATTGTTCTTGACCAGAAAATTTGATGCATATGATTATGAAACATATTGATTCATGATTCTGTATGTGTGATTTGTTGTAGTTGATGAATGATGGCTATATTTTCAAATGGGTCGATGAAGTTTCTGGTGATCTGAAATCAAAAACACTTGAAGAAGAGTGGATGGAAATGAAGCAGATCATGACTGAGAGTATAGAGTATGAGAGAAAGAAGTTTGAGCAGATGGAAATTTAGGTCGAAGAAAGGTTGATTAAGAAAATTGAAGCAGAAATATCAGATGCAAAAAGAGGAATTTGGAAGGCATTGTGTATTGTGGTTCGTTGGGGTTGTTATCATGCTTGGCTTTGTAAAGCTTTTTGGTAGTTTATCATAAGTTATGTGTTGAGTCAGTACCTGTTAATTATCTTTACTCTTTAGATGTGTTATTTTTTATAAAAAAAAAAAGGTTTACTTTGTTTATATTGACTCTTTTGATTACTTAAATGATCAATGATCTTTCGTAAATAACAACCAAACATAAGTGATCATTACATCAATCTCAAATATTTCATAAACCACATCAAACACAATGATCATTGACTAAATGTTTCGAATTGGAAACAAAAAGAGATCCTAGAAAAGCAATTTTACATCCGACCATAACCGGTCCTGACAATATCTTGTTCCATAGAACTCTTCTTCTTCTTCTTACATGGAGATTCATTCACCAACTTTTTTCTTATCTCTTTGGTATCCTTCTTCTTCCTCTTGATCTAGATCTTCACTTACTAAAGAAATATCACCATGAATTAACCCATCAGCAATATACTTGTCTGGATCATCTTTAGTGCATAGAATCACTCCATAAGCATGCACACTCAGGATTCCAGTTATCTGCCATTTGTAACAAGTACATTCCCTATTACGCATGTCAACAGATCGTATCCATATCCAATTTCAAGCTCAACAATCCATGTGCTTTGCTATTCTGAACATCTCAAGACTTCATCAAGTATTTCCTTCACATATGGTGTAAACAAGGCCCAGTGCTTATTAGAAATGGCAGATCGGTGTGAATGCGAATCATTGAAAGACCCCGGATTATCTCTAACATCAACATAACTGGTTGATAAACTCAGAGACGAAAATCGACAAAATTGCTAATCAAAACCCAGAAAACTTCCTCATGTTAACTGCTTTATCAATTTCGCTTTACAAAACCCAGCATTGAAGAGAAGCTGGGATTAAGGTTCTTGATAATGTGAAATCGAAATGGGGTTTCTTTTAGGGAACAAAGGCTCGTCGATTTATTAATCTGATTTGGGGTTTGTATTTTATTTTTTTTAGTTTAAAGGTTTGGATTTGGTTTGTCGCCGAAGTCAATGCCTGTAGACCAAAATTAAATTCTTCATTTGGTTTAACTCAATTTTAATCCGGTTTAGATATCAATTAAATAAAATCCGTCAAAATTAGACGGCTGTGTGGTTTTATTCAAAATTAAACATTTTGTGTAGTTATATAACCGTAAAATATTTTTGTGTAGTTGAAAGAAGAGGTCAAAGTTTGAGGTATAAAAAGCTGGTTTGTAAACTTTTTGTGTGGCTGTATCCCACCTCCCATTCGCAAGCATATCTCTGACTATTATAATCCGTCAAAAGTTTTTAAACTATTTGCCTATATATGAATTCTAAAATACTAATTGAAACTTACATTTCAGATTTTGAAAATCAGTATATTAATTTTACAAGAATTTTTAAATCCAATATAGATCGTCAAATTTATTTATTTATTTATTTATTTTTTTCACTGAAAACTCCATACATTAAATCAAGATGGATTCGGGTTTCGACAATCCGTACATATCGAAAAATCCGGACTGATATGACTTACATGAGAATAAAGGGTTCCCCGTGCTCTAGCTTTTTTAGCAAGAGAGTCAGTACAGTGATTTTGAGCACGAGGGATAAGTCTAAAATTACAAATATAACGACTTCTTAACTTCCAAATAAATTCAGTTTCTGTCCTAAAGGCTGGCCAATCGGCTGGCTCCTCGATCATTCGAATCAAGTTCGAACAATCTCTCTCGAAACAGGCTGATGTTACCCCTATATCACTAAGGGACATCATAGCCCAAATAAGTTCATCTAATTCGGCACGTAAAGCTGACAAACTTCTACGGCATCCTAACTCTCCGGTCGTGAAGAATCCCATGTGATCCCACCACCTAAGTCCAGTAACTAGTCCATGATCGATCCAAGAAGCATCGATTTGGCATGTAAGGGC
>OVBI01001504.1:0-32642 GCA_900406495.1 Sisymbrium altissimum
TTATGCCCAAAATAAAGAGTTACAGATTAGAAATAAAATAAAAGATATTGATAGAATATATTCTTTTTCTGTAGCTAAAGAAATTGATCAAGAAAGTGATGATCCTGATCCAAGGTCCATATTAGAATGTCAGAAAAGATATGATTGGGAGAAATGGAAGATGGCCATACAAACTGAATTATTCTCCCTCAATAAAAGAAGTGTTTTTGGACTCATTGTCACAACACCTGAAAGTGTAAAACCAGTAGGGTACAAGTGGGTGTTTGTGCAAAAGAGAAATGAGAAAAATGAAATAACAAGATATAAAGTCCGTCTTGTTGCCCAAAGTTTCTCTCAAAGACCGGGAATAGATTATGAAGAAACATATTCTCCGGTTATGGATGCAATCACATTCAGGTACGTAATGAGTCTAGCGGCATCTAGAAAGCTAGATATGTACCTTATGGATGTTGTGACAGCATACTTGTATGGATCACTGGATAATGATATATACATGAAAATTCCTGAAAGATTGAAAATTCCGGAAGCATTAAGCTCAAAGTTTAAAGAAATATGCTCAGTCAAATTACAGCGATGGCTATATAAATAATGCGATATGCACTTGTGTATTTATTAGAAAATCATCATCTGGTTTTGTGATCATTGCTGTATATGTTGATGACCGAAATATAATTGGAACTCAAAAGGAAATTGATGATACAAGAACTCATATGAAAGAAGAGTTCGAAATGAAAGATCTCGGACAAACAAAATTTTGTCTTGGGCTCCAGATTGAGCATCTCCGAGATGGAATATTTGTGCATCAGTCAAATTATACTAAAAAGATCTTAAAACATTTTTATATGGACAAAGCAACTCTTTTGAGTACTCCAATGGTCAATAGATCACTTGACGTCAAGAAAGATCCATTTAGACCTTGTGAAGATAGCGAAGAAATGTTAGGTCCAGAAGTACCTTATATGAGTGCTATCGGTGGACTTATGTATCTTGCAAATTGCACTCGACCAGATATAGCATTTGCTACTAATCTACTTGCAAGATACAGTTCATTTCCAACACGCAGACATTGGAACGGAATAAAACATATATTCCGTTACCTCCAAGGTACTATTGATTTAGGATTATTTTATCCGAAAAACCCCGAGTTTGGTTTGGTTGGTTCTGCGGATGCAAGATATTTATCAGACCCACATAAAACTCGGTCACAAACCGGATACGTTTTCACAAATGGCGGAACAGCGATCTTATGGCGTTCCCAAAAACAGACTTTGGTTGCAACTTCATCAAATCACGCAGAAATCCTTGCGCTTCACGAGGCATGTAGAGAATGTGTATGGCTTAGGTCTATGGCTCATCATATCCAAGAATCAAGTGGAATTCTTACAAAGAAAGAGCCAACAAAAGTGTTTGAAGATAACTCTGCATGTGTCGTCTAAATTAAAGAAGAATATATCAAGAGCGATAGAACGAAGCATATTCCTCCAAGATTTTTCTCTTACATACGAGAACTCGAGAAGAATCCAAAAGTGGATATTCAATATGTCTGTTCAAGTGAAAATGCAGCCGATTTGTTCACGAAAGCGCTTCCGACAACCACATTCAGAAAACATGTTCATTGCATCAGGATGTGTTATCTACGCTACTTATGAAGCAAAGATTACGCTTTTCGTTCTTAGGGAGAGATTATGTTACTATACTCTTTTTTCCTTGATGATAATGTTTTTAATGAGATAGTATATAATACAAGTTGGATAATCAAGGGAAAGTGTTATGGATAATTATTATTCAAAACCATAATAAAAGTAATAGTATACTTATTGACTTACTTTTATACCGCCTCACTTTATATTTAATAATTTCTTCAGCTTATATAAAGGCTTCAGTCCTTACCTCTTGTATTAAATATATTCAATGATAAAAGAAAAAACGTGCTTACCATTCTCTTCTTCTTCTCTTGTTTCACTTTTTTTACTTATATAAAATAATAACTTTATAATATAAACAAAAAATTTTGAGTATTTTTTAAATGTATTTTTAAATAATATTATAGAGACTATGTTGTCTGGGGCCACTGTAACTGGCTTTAACGGGCTTGTGTTATTATTTACATCCGTTTAAACCCGTTTACGGTGTAAATTTAAACGGACTAAATCGGGTTTCTTAGTTTATGTCCGTTAATAAACGGGGTTTGACAAAATAAGATGGACAGACCGTTAACCTGTTTTATGTGTGAACGAAAATTTTATTTCTTCCTCCGCGCGTCCTCTCTTTGCTCTCGGCTCGCTTTGTCTCTCTCGGCGCTCCGGCGATATTCATGGCGTGAAGAAAACGGAATCTGGGCTTCAACTAGCAGCCGCTCTGACCCAATTGGCGGATCTCTACTCTTCTCAGCCGAATCTGGGCTTTAGCTTCACAATCGTTTCTTCCCAGTCAACTTAACAGTCAATTGTTGTGCCTTCAAGTCTCTACCGTTGTCTCTCTCAGTCTCTCTCTCGGTAAGAACTTTAAAAGATCAAACTTTATGGATTTATATGAGCCTTAATTGGAAATCTTCATTTGATAAACATATTTTAGGATTCTATAACTGTTTCTGTATCAGTAGATTCAGATAGTTACGGCCAACTTCATATCATCTGTGGCTTTTTACTTTTAACCTAAATGATTGTTGGGTTTTTTCGTATCACTTGAGTCTTTTGTACTGTTCTTGTGCAAATTGGAGTGTTATTTATTAATCGTATGCGGTCGTCTCCTGGACAGAAAGTGGCTTTTCATTTGGATTCACTTACAGTTGAATAATGTAAGATTGTGTTTGGCTGCAGGTTTGCATAAGATGTTGTTATAGTCATGAGTAGAATCGTGAAACACCCCTTTATCGCTCTTTTGGATTCCAGCACTACGTGGAAAGAAGTCCGGCAAATCCATGCCAAGTTCGTCATCGACGGGACACTCAACGATGACCATCTCGTGGGTCAGTTCGTAAAGGCAGTGGCTTTAAGTGATCAGAAATACTTAAACTATGCGAATCAGATCTTGGATAGGTCTGATAAACCTACATTGTTTGCTCTCAACACAATGATCAGAGCACATTGCAAGAGCCCTGTTCCAGAAAAAAGCTTTGATTTTTATAGAAGAATACTCCGGTCGGGAAATGATCTTAAACCGGATAATTACACTGTCAACTTCTTGGTTAAAGCATGCACTGGGATGGGTATGCATGAGACAGGGCTTCAAGTTCATGGTACGACCATAAGACGTGGTTTTGAAAACGACCCGCATGTCCAAAGCGGGTTGATTTCTTTGTATGCTGAGATAGGCTGTCCGGATTCTTGTCATAAGCTGTTTGATTCAGTTCCTTATCCAGATTTCGTGTGTCAGACAGCGATGGTCACGGCCTGTGCGAGATGCGGGGATGTCGGTTTCGCGAGAAAGTTGTTTGAGGAGATGCCGGAAAAAGACCCGATTGCTTGGAACGCGATGATCTCTGGCTATGCTCAGGTTGGAGAGTCAAGAGAAGCTCTAGACTTGTTTCATTTGATGCAGTTGGAAGGTGTGAAAGTCAATGCGGTTTCTATGATTTCGGTTTTATCAGCTTGCACTCAGTTAGGTGCTTTAGACCAAGGGAGATGGGCTCATGCTTATATAGAGAGAAACAAAATCAGAATCACTGTGAGGCTTGGTACTACATTGGTTGACTTGTATGCAAAATGTGGTGACATGAACAAAGCTATGGAAGTTTTTTGGGGTTTGGAAGAGAAGAATGTGTATACATGGAGTAGCGCCCTGAATGGGTTTGCAATGAATGGGTTAGGGGAGAAATGTCTCGAGCTTTTCTCTCTTATGAAACAAGATGGTGTTACTCCAAACGCTGTCACATTCGTCTCTGTACTTAGAGGTTGCAGTGTGGTTGGTTTGGTAGATGAAGGGCAGAGACATTTTGATTCGATGGTGAATGAGTTTGGGGTTGAGCCTCAGCTCGATCACTACGGCTGCTTAGTTGATTTGTACGCTCGTGCAGGTTACTTAGAAGAAGCAGTTGGTATCATCCAGCGAATGCCTATGAAACCTCATGCTGCTGTTTGGAGTTCTTTGCTCCACGCATCTAAAATGTACAAGAACCTTGAACTTGGTGTGCTTGCATCTAAAAAAATGCTGGAGCTAGAGACGACAAATCACGGGGCTTATGTCATGTTATCAAACATATATGCAGATTCAGACGATTGGGACAATGTTAGTCACGTTAGACAGTCGATGAAATCTAGAGGCGTTAGAAAGGAACCAGGGTGCAGTGTAATGGAGGTCAATGGAGAAGTCCATGAATTCTTTGTCGGAGATAAATCACACCCGAGATATACAGAAATTGAGGCATTTTGGAAGGAGATCTCTAGGAGGCTGAGACTTGCTGGGTATAAGGCGGACACGAGCCCTGTTATGTTCGACATAGATGAAGAAGAGAAAGAGGATGCGTTGTGTCTACATAGCGAAAAGGCTGCGATTGCGTTTGGTATAATGACTTTGAAAGAAGATGTCCCTATTAGGATCGTGAAGAACCTTCGAGTTTGTGGTGATTGTCATCAGGTTTCTATGATGATCTCCAAGATTTTTGACAGAGAGATCATTGTGAGAGACAGAAATAGGTTCCACCATTTCAAAGACGGTCACTGTTCTTGCAATG
Source organism: Sisymbrium altissimum (assembly GCA_900406495.1). Lineage (NCBI taxonomy): Eukaryota > Viridiplantae > Streptophyta > Magnoliopsida > Brassicales > Brassicaceae > Sisymbrium > Sisymbrium altissimum. The sequence continues at coordinate 4,673 of OVBI01001504.1, forward strand.
GCTTTTGGTGAATCTTGTTTTAGAATTCTATCGTTTACAGGATATTCATTAATTGGAATGTTTTGTACTCTCGATAATTGGTGCTAGATAGATTAAGATTACAAGAGATACATCTTGAAGTGTACTAAAAGGAAGATTTAAAGAAAGATATATCATTAACGTTGAGCTGATAGGTTCATAACGTGCACAGCACATATTCAAACATTTAATTTAGGAATGGTTGCTCGTGGTCGGCGAGTGGTGTATGTGAACGGTCAATGAGGACATTCTCGTAGATGAATCCGGCGAGTCCACCACCGATCAACGGTCCAACCCAATATACCCAATGGTCAGTCCAGTTTCCGGAGACCAAAGCAGGTCCAAAGGATCTGGCTGGATTCATTGAGGCCCCGGAGAAGGCGCCACCAGCAAGGATGTTGGCTCCAACAACGAATCCGGTGAGAAGTGGGCCTAGTCCATCAAGGGAGCCTTTCTTGGGATCCACAATTGTGGCGTAGACAGTGAACAGAAGTGAGAACGTTAAGATGATCTCCCATATGATCCCCTGAGTGTAACTGACTCCACTTGCCAACGTGTGAACCGGAGTTCCCTAATCACAAAGCGCATCGTATAATGTCAAACTAGGTAATAAATCAAATATTTAGGAAATACATAATCTTCTTAGAAGAGTTTTTGAAAGAATGATTTAGATATAACATTATACTACGTACCAAAAACCTTATAGAATATATTAGTTTAAAATTATTTCGATTTCTGCTTTCTAGTGTCCATTGAAAGTTAACTAAATTATGGAAAATAGAACCATGTGAAAATAGAAAATTTTGGATCATAATTATATATCATTTTCCATCCTAACATGTCTTTCGTAGTGTTAATATATATTAATTAGCGATTTATGAATTTTGGTATTATTAAATTAGATTGAGTACCATTCCTCCGGTGAGGTAACTTAGGAGGAAGCAGGCTGCAGAGGAGGCCAACAACTGATCAATCCAATAGAGGAATGCGCGAAAGACGCTGATGTGGCCTCCGAAAAGTAGGCCGATGGTGACAGCGGGGTTAAGGTGGCCACCAGAGATATGGCCCGCAGATATCATTACCGCCACCACAAGTGCATGAGCCACCGCGACCGCCAAAAGTCCCACCAATGTGTTTCCGACTAAGCTGTCTACACCATGCATGATATATAAACAACATAAGTGTAATAGATTTGAAATGCAGCATGGATTCAAATACCAATTTAAAATTTAAAATTGACTTAGATTTATTGGTATGGTTTCCTTGTACATAACCGGTAACAAAGAACATGAATGTTATGTAAATAAAAAAGAATTTACCCGTCGCCATGGCAGATCCAACACCGGCAAAGACAAAGAAAAAGGTGGTGATGAATTCTACAATGAGGGCTTTGATGCAGTCTGGCTGAGCCGCCTCGCTGTGGCTCCCTAAGTCGATCTTCCTCATGGCTGTAGAATAAATTTAAAAATTTTAAACCAGAGAAATATACTTGGATTGTTCTAGTTGATGTTGAGCGCAAGACATCAAAGCGACTTATATTGAGTTTTTTTGGGTCTAACAAAATAAAGTGAGAAATGACACGAAAATGCTAAGGGAGCACATGGATACAATTATTGTATGATAAATGATTGATTTGAGTTCGAAAGTTGACTTGTATAATGTTCTTTAGTGATATATTAGATGTATTACTGTCTTTAATATATTGGAGATATAGGTAATCGTTTGAGACATGCTACACATTATTGATGTCCTTAAAAGGTGGTAAAGATTGCACCCTTTCAATAATACCGGAAAGGCCGGAACAAGAATGTTAGAGGAAGGTCTCGTCAATGTAATGTTCGAGAAAATGTTTGGAAAGGAATCAATACAACCAGTTTTATGCCAAAAGAGAGACTGACTTCAGTGATCTATTAGCATTTGATTCTCTGTTTCTAAGGAATCTATTACCATAATTATTGGTTTATGATTGGTTTGCCCTCATGATTTAACAGCATACCGAACTGCCTTAGTTAGACGGCAATTATGAAAAGTTAATTTTCAGAACTCCACAAAAACTGTTGGTGTTTTTTCATAATGTATCTTGTCTTTGTATATATAAAGGATTTATTCAGAGATTGTCCAGTAGTCATGTTCTATTTACATGTGCGTATGCGCAACAAGTTTGGAGAATGTCCGGGCTTCCCCTACATGATCTTACTAGTCCATCAACTTGTCTTGAAGACAAGTTCAGACATGTTCTCTCATTTATGTCCAATCAACATATCCCGTTTGAAAAACGAGTTCTACCAGTCTGAATTATGTGGTCACTTTGGAAGGCAAGCAATGAACTTGAGTACTCCCAACAAAATATCCCTGCTGAGCTTACTATCCTGAGAGCATCGGAGAATGTAAAGGAATGGAAGGAATCCTTCTCTAATATTCCATAAAATGGTGGCCATGTGAGACCTCTAACTTCTAATCATAATCGGTGGAAACAGCCTCTCTCTGGCTGGATCAAATGTAATTAAGATGTTTCACTGCACCATGATCACCAAATCTCTGGGATGGGTTGGATAATCAGGAATCCAAACGGGGAGTACCTCCGTGGATCAATGGGTAAATTCCAAGGACGATATACTATTGAAGAAGCTGAGGGTTCTGCTTTACTTTGGGCGATTCAAGGCTGCTGGTCATGATTGTGTTTCGTAACAATAAAATACTTAGCTGACCCAAAAAAATTGACATTGTATGATTATTGATAAAAGGAGATAATTCTATAGAGAATAGAAACATTTTAGAGAGAGAAAATTTCGAAGAATCAATTAAAAAGGCACACTGAAACGGCAACGAGTGGTTTATTTTCATCTTGATCTCTTCCCTGATCTTGTCTATTTTCAGATCATATCCGATCCATATTCATCGCTTAAATGGGTTAAGTATGTGTAAACGCTTCTACACAAAACTCTTAACATTGATACCATAGCATTTTGATTCGGTTTTAGTTTTGCCACTTGTTTAGTAATCATGAGTCATGACTGAAAACATCTATGTGACCATTAATTGTGATGTTGGATTAAGATCCGTATGTAAAGGAATGGGGACCAATGGGCCAAGGTCCTTTGCTCGCTACAGGAATGATGGTTAAGCGACATAATGTATATGATTTTGTATTCAAGATATAACTATAGCCTAGGATTTATAATATTTCTTGTTAATATGGTAAGACTTGAGACAAAATGCTGTTGTCATACTTCTTCCCAATTAAATTCGCATAATCCAATAATTTGCATGTGTACAATTCAATTATTAAGAAAGAAAATGTATTAATAATATTAACCAACCATTTTGATATGCAGCATATATTAAAGTGTGTGTACGTTTTGATTTTGCAACCATTTGTGTAACATAAAAAATCGGTGATTAAGAAAATCATGCATTTATACACAAGACAATAATGCAAAGAAGGAAAAAAACATTGGTTTACCAAACCAATATTTGTATAACTTACACAAATCTTGAAATTTTATTATCTATCCACATAATTAAAATTAAACTGAGTAATTACAAAGCTTCTGTTACAAATATAAAAATATAAATTACTCACTATGCAAGGTGATCTCATAATAATGCCACACCATACTCAAACATGTATAATATACATTGTATATAAATAAACAACCTCTCCACCAAATTATCCAACAAAGAAATACAACTCAAACCCCAGCATAAACGCTATGATGTCGAAGAAGAAAGAAAGCATCGGACGACAGAGAATTCCGATGGTTAAGATAAAGAAAGAGAGCCATCGGCAAGTCACTTTCTCTAAACGTAGAGCCGGTCTATTCAAGAAAGCTAGCGAGCTCTGCACATTGTGCGGTGCAGAGATTGGGATCATCGTGTATTCGCCAGCCAAGAAGCCTTTCTCTTTCGGTCATCCCAGCGTCGAATCAGTAATGGACCGTTACTTGTCCCGAAACGATCTGTCCTTAGCGCAGACGGAGCAACCACATGGAAACGCTGCAACGAGCTGCGAGCTGAACTTGCAGTGGACGCAGATCTTGAGCGATGTAGAGGAAGAGAAGAAGAAGGGTCAAGCGCTGGCAGAGATGAGAAAAGAAAATGCAAACCGGTCGATGATCAATTGGTGGGAAAAACCAGTGGGGGAGATGAATATGGTTCAGTTACAGGAAATGAAATCTGCGTTGGAGGAGTTGAGGAAGTTTGTTATCTCGGGGACAAATACGGCCCCATTTGATAAGGTGAAAGAGGATGTCTTTGGTTTCTTGGATAATAATAAAGTGACGGCTCCTTCTTACATAAACATGGCTTCTGGTCTTTCTAATGGTTGCAATTTCCCCTACGGAAATGGTTGTTTCTGATTCACACATGTTTCTTTTTTTTCTTTTTTTTTTTTGTGGGGTAGTATTAGAGTAAAAAATGAAGCGAAGAAGTTAGAGCATCCCCATCATTTACTAGAATTCTCCCAAAAGTTTCTTAATAATATAAAATTAATATTTTTAACATAAGTAAATGATTTAATTAAATTTAAATCTTTATAAAAATATAGATCAATAACATAATAACACTTGTCTCTCAAGGTTTATCAGAATTTATTAAATGCTATGCATTTGTTAGAAATTCAGTAATAATTTTTTTTAAACAAAATATCTAATTACTAAATAACAAGTGGTGTGTTTGACGGAAAAAAAAAATAACAAGTGGTGTGAGAGTTTCTCAATATTTTGTTTTTAATCCCTCATTTATGAGATTAATTCTCTTCTCTTTCTTATATTTTTTTATTAATATATTTACAGTGAAAACATTTTCGAGAAATTACCATTGCAAATCCTCTAACCGTATCTATTTTGAGAATTTGAGTTCTCTCTCTTACTTTTCTTTCATTTTCTCATATTTTTTTCTTTTTCATTTTTTCAAATAAGTGAAATACTCCTCTAGAACGTGCAGATGGATATAACCATAAGACATCTGCATTGGTAGGTTCTAATGAAAGTCTCTCATAAACTCTCATAAAAACATAAATATAATAAAATATTATATATTATTTTTTCTCAAAAAATTCTCTCAAAATTTTTGGAACACTAATCTAAAGTTTCTCAAATCAGAGATTTTGGGTTAGTGTTTGAAGATTTTTGAGAGATTCTTATAATAAATAAAGATTAAGTTATATTTTATATTTTTTAATGAGAAACTATGATGAGAACCTCCCAATATAGATGCTCTTATAAAGTAGTATTTTGCTAGGTATTATTTTATTTTTCAGATTATGTTTGCCTCTTTAGCAACACAGAAAAAATCTTATATCTTGTTGAAACTACTTGATTAGTAGATTATGTGCTATAAAAGTATTTTTATTTTTTTGACCAAGAGATACTTTATTTTTTGAAGTTTTACGTACTTTAAATTTAATGTTTCAAAGTTTTCTCTCCAACAGTAAAACTTCAAATCTATATTCAAATAAAATTTTATTTGCACTATAGTCTTTACAATCAAACAAAATTTAGTAAAAGTTTTAAAATATAAAACATAAATTTTTAAAACAACACTACTTTAAAAATCTTAGAAAAACAAATATATATATATATATATATATATATATATGATAATATAATATTACACATTAATAATAATTAAAAACACATATAATAAATTAAAAATTACAAAGAAAATAACAAATTACTCAACAAAGCTATTTTCGAAATGCTCTTATGTGTGATCAACCAATGCATTTCGAAGTGCTATATGGACTCTCTTTATTTTTATCATTAGGTTATGAACAAAACATTGTTGAAATCGGGTAATATCATCTATTACCATTTCAACTATTCATCTAACATTTTAGTTTGTGTAATATTTTTAGTCTATGTATTTTGTGGTACTTTATTTTGTATCAACACTTTTAGTGTAATTTTATTGTTGTATAACTTTGGTTTTAGTGCATATAATATCTTTTATTATAATTTGAAGTTTTTATATTTAATTTTATTTTTAAATTGTAAATTAAAAATCTAGTTTTAGAAGATATAATATTTAAAGGGTTAAAATGATAAAAAAAACACAAAACTATAATTATATATTTTTCACAAAAAGTATAATTATCTATAAAAAAATATAATTATAGAGATCATAATGTAAATAAAAAGATAGAATTTAAAATTTGAAGTATCACTATTTAATACTTCAAAATTTAAAATTTCAAAGTGATTATTCGAGTGATTAAAACTTCAATTATAAAGTTATGAAATATCCTTGAAATGCTCTTACCTAACTTAAACATATTATTCTTAAGAATAGTAAATCGAATTTCCACTGCATCGAAATAATTTAAGGTCTGATGATGTTTTTTAGGTATGTGAGTTTCCATGATTCCAAGACTCTTTCTTGGGATTTTATTTGTTTAACAAGCAAAGAAATTACGTCCAAAACTGGAGGTAAAATATTTTAAAAAAATCTTATTTGTTTTGTAATTTCGATTCCTTTTATATTTTTTACTTTCTTTGAAATTTTTGAATAAATAGATTTTTAAAAAACTTGAGCTTCAACAAATAAAGAATGGAGAAGAGTTAACAAACATTAGAGCATCTCTAATGTATTGTTGCATTTTTCATCTCAAAATGGTATAAATGCAAAATGCAATTAGATTTCTCTCCAATGTATGGTTTTATTTACTGTTTCAAAATGATTATTTTAAAAATATTTTTATTTTCTATGTAATTAGTATTTACAAAATTATACATTCATTTATTTTTTTAAAAAAAATTCCACAAATTATTCTATTCTTTAAATTTAAATAGTATAATATAAAGAAAAACACATTAATATTTTAAAACTTATTATGGTTTTTTTATCTTATTAAATATATGTTATTTGCATTTTAATTTTAGATATTAAATTATTTTAATATTTATAATCATTAACAAAAGAAAATCATTATCAAAATAATTATTTATTTTTAAAGTAATAATAATTAAAATTTGATGGACTATTTTACTAATAAAAATTTCAATTGCAAAATGAAATTGAGAATGAGATGGTTCTAAATTTGAAATTAAAAATAGCATTATGTCATTTTGCAATTGAAAATAAAATAAAGTTGGAATAGATTTTATACCAAAATGCAATTTGGCATCAGATTTAGAATATAGTTGGAGATGTCATTAGACATATCAAGAACCCCGTACTAGGATGAGATAATTGTATTCAATCCAATGTTTGCAGCATTTGGATTTTGGAGTTGCTAAAAGCCCGCCTAGATCAATCTCCTATACACGGGCTGTTGGATATAGGGTTATTTCTATCTAAACATGGAAGTAACTTGGTTAGGGTTTCAAAAGACTTTCTTAATTGATATCAAATCGTCGTTAAAGATGGAATGTTAGGTCGTCGGAAAAGTGTTTAAAGTTGGCAAGAGGCGGTTTTAAACCCTAGAACGGCTTACTCTCAAGACTCTTTTAGAGCTCAAAAGTAGGTTATTGTATTAATGAATGTGTCCCTTCCAGAAACGATTACACGAGTTTATATAATAAGTTCAATAGATCTATTTTCCATAGGTGCCCCCAAGTCGGCTAGATTCCCTTATTTTTCCCTTCTGGGCCGATTTGCCTTTTTTCCTACACATATATTGACTTTCCTCCTGATGACTTGCCATATCTGCTTCTACTTGTATTGATGACGATTTGCCGCATTTACCGAGATTAGGGCAAATAGACTTTAGGTATTATGGGCCAAAGAGGGATGAAATCCATCTCCAACAATAAGCCCCCCACCAGTTCGAATTCTTATTAGAAATAAGAATTTGAATTTAAGATATAATGTGGTCGGTAATTCTTAAAGTCGGAGTGTTATTTTACCTTTAGTTTTGCATGTTTGCCACGTGGACCAATCATATAAGTGTAGGTGCAGGAAACGAAGAGGTTTGTATGGGTAATCATCGCGTCCTCTCGTACACCGTGTCCATTTTTCTATAAATCCGCTCTACTTCACTTCATTTCTCATTTCTTTCTCTGCAGTAAAAGGTATCGCTCTCTTCTCTCTCTTATCTATGTTCTTGATGTTCTTTGCTCCACCTTAATTTTCTTATTTTCCGGCGAAAGTCCGCCACACGTGCTGTGTATTTGATTTGTCCAATTGAAAGTATGAATCTGCGAAAGTGTTCTGTTCTTGCTGGGCTTCGGAGACGAGTTAACGAAACTGGGCCAAGTACGGAGACTCCAGAAGTCGGCTATGATGGGCCAGTCAAAAATCTTGGGGAAGTCAACGGGAACGCCGGTTTCGACATGGGCAAGGTGATGGACGACGACCCTGCTTGCGTCGGCGATTTGGATGAGGAAACTGTTAAAACCGGCGATATGAAGAAAAGGTCCATTCAAGCCGGTTATCCTAGAGTGTTCGATTTCGGGGACGGATCTAATCAAGCCGAAATAATGGCGACTTGCGGTTTGGATAAACATGAGGCTGCCCAAATCGATATGCACCTGTTATGCGACTTAGAGGCGAAATCCAAGCAAGTCGCTCCACGGCTGTTATGCGGCTTCAAGTCCAGGGAGGCACAAGTTGGTGAACATATGGCGGACGGCTTGGTAGGCGGAATAGACCAAATCGCCCAACCAGTGGGAAGCGACTTGGAGGAGCAAGTCAATGTACGTACGACGGACGGCTTCGAAGGCGGATCTGACCAAATCGCCCAACGAGTGAGAAGCAATTTGGGAGATAGGTGTCTCCAAGTCGCCCAACAGGCGATTGAGATGAAAGTCAGCCAGGATTGTCACGACGGCTTAGAGGAAGGAGATCTTCAAGTCGCTCAACAAATTTTCAGCGAGTTAGCAGACGGAGTTGCCGAAATCGGACAGGGATCGGGTAACGGCTTAGAAGAGGGATACCTGCAAATTGTTCATCAAGACGTTGGAGCGCAGGGTTTGCAAACGCTCAACAAACGTTTGACGGCTTTAGAAATAGTGGGGATGAGAACTTGCCAATCGGCCATCTTGATGGAGGGAGTTCTGATTCGAGTACAGCGGGTAGCTATACCGACGCTAGCGAGGGAGAGCTTTGGCCTTGATTTTTACCAACTTGGTCGACGCGAGACTCAGTGGCAGACACACTCGAAGATGCAAGCTTTGCAAATGAAGGACTCTTGTATAAGATTCCAAAGCCGCACGATCGGCCCTGGACTGCTCCAGAGGGATATATCTGTCTTTATGAGTCTTACTTTCACAAGTGCCACTTATGGCTTCCGCTTCCTCACCTCCTGGTGTCCTATTGTAACCATCGGAGGATCGCCATATCGCAACTATCGGCGACATCAATTCGTCACGTGGTTGGTACGCTTTTGCTTGGAGGCGAGTTAAACGAAGAAATAAGCTGTTACGACTTCGAGCAGATGACCACTTTCGGGAAGAACAGAGACAAACTCGGTCAATATCATATAAAAATGAAGCCATCGCATGGATTGATTACTGGAGCTCCAAGAAAAGTTTCTCACTGGGAGACACTATTTCTTTGTCAAAGTGTCGGGTCTGACGGTTCCAGATCTGGATATAGAGTATAGGGTTTCGTGGAATACTAACACGGGTAGCGATTAAGTAGTTCTATGTATACCGCTTCTGAGTCTGATATGTTGTTTGATATCTAAATGGTCTTTATGTGTTTGCGTTGCAGTTGATCATCCGTGGCCATTGGAGAATACGCCAAAGGGTTTCTATCCGAAGGTTGAACAACTCAGGGCGCATGGGCATCTCAAGTGGCCTGAAGTGAGTGCTTCAAGGATTAGGCAGTCTCTTTCTCGCATTGCAAGAGGTCAGTCGATGTTAGTTTGCATGTGGAAATTATGATTACGGTGTATGAAATCGCAATACTTTTTCGTGCAGTTCGGTGGGACATCAGAGAATTGTGCGCACCGAATAGAGGAAGGCGACCAAAGATGGGAAAAGCAAAGAGGAAGATGCCGTCGTACGCTGACAGTCTCCAGACGACACCGAAGTCGTCGGAGAAGAAGTCGGGGGATGAGATGCCGAAAATACAAGAGGGGCCATCAAAGGATAATGAAGTGAAATCGCAAGGTGGACTTCCAAAGGCCAACGGAATTGTACAAATTCCTTTTGAAGGTGCCAAGAAGTCGGCAGCGCAAAAGATGAAGGGAGTCGCTGAGGAAAGTGTTCCCACGAAGGAAGTCGGCGCCGGTGTTCATAACATCCCTCAGTCGGATAAGGTTGGTCGGAAGCGGCCGAGTACGGAGTCAGAAGGTGCTGAGGGCGCTAAGAGGCAAAAATCTTCTAAACCGCATGCTTTTTCTCTTAAGTATGGAAAAAGCAGTCCAATAGTCAATGAACCGAATGACTGTGCCATGTTGGTTAGTCGTATTCAAGGTTCAGATGTGGAGATGCCTCCTGTGAACGAGCTTTTGGAGGCAAATAACTACAAGAACTTCTCCAGGGCATTAGCAATGGTAAGTGAGATCATCTTTTCTGTTTTTTTTTTTTACTTGTTGAAAAGATTTCTTTTTGTGCTGATGGATTGTTGCTATGCAGGTCACTGGGTACCAAAACGATTCTGTTGCCCGGTATGTAGAGCGTGTGAAACAAGCTGAAAAAGCCCTTGCTTTGGTGAAGGAGGAAGCGATCGCCAAAAGCAAGAAGACGCAGGAAATCATCAAGAGGGCCATTACGCTGAAAGACGAGAACACGAAGCTGCATGGTGTTCTAAAGGCGACGCAGGGAGAGGTCATCAAGCTGAAAGAAGAGAAGGAGAAAGAGATGGCTCGATTGAGGCTTTCCCGAGACGAGTGCGTTGTCAAGATGCGGAGTCATACATAAGCCAAGATGTTAGCCAAATTCGAGGTGAAGGCGCGAAAGATCAAGGCATTCCTAGATGAGCAAGACTCGATCAACGACGCGTACTCGCTGTATAGTCAAGCCAGGGGTACTCGCGAATGCTTGGAGAAGCTGGTGGCTGAAGGTATCGCTATTCCGTTTTCAACACTTGAACAAGTAAGAAAGGATGAAGCTCGGTTCCAGAAGGATATCGAGGACATGGATGTCACTGAAGTCACCGAGGCCGACCTGATGATATCGCCATTGGCCGTGGTACCCGGGTCTCCGCTCTTTGATTCTCCACTTACCATTCCTCCTGGGGTTGACGAGTTTGGGACGAATCAGGGGATGATTGGAGCATCGTGCCTAGATGGTCAAGATGCGGCAAGTCGTCTGGAGGAAGGTGGTGAGAAGTCTTGAAGTAGTCATGCGTTTTGTCTTAGTCGTTGTGACCCCGTAGTCTGCGTCTTTTGGTTGTTTTTCCCTTTTCGTTAAAACTATTTATGTTATCGGGTTTTATTAATGGAAGTTGCTTTTATGAGTCCTGAAATCACACAAAGAAATGATATTAGTAAAGTTTAGACTTAGACAAGTCGCCGAAAAGTAAGTGAATATTAATGAAACTGTCGAAAACGATTCATCGGAGAAGTAATGGCATAGAACGGTAACATTGTGAAGTCGTAACCTATCAGTTTGACTGCAAGACTTAGTGCTTGGCTTTGTGCGAAACATGATGCTCGGCTTAAGGGGTCATGGGCTTGGATTATGGTCCTTGCCGAGGCATGGCTTTGGTCGCCATGGCGCCTCAGGGAAGCGCGTAGGTTCAACATGATGGGCCAGATCACGGAGCTCGATTTGGTGACGAGTGAGTGCATCAATTGTGGTCCTTTAAGAAGATGGAGTATAATCTGACCGACAAATGATTCTCTTGCAAGTAATACTCGAAAAATCGCTCAAGTCATCGCTTGACTTGGAAGCCGTTTTCGTTCGAGTTGGTTAAGTTGTATGCAGACTTTGGTTGATAGTCACTTTAAGTGTTGGGTGAGTCTTTTTCCTTAAGTGAGACGGTCAAATCGATCGAGGTGAGGTTTACGACTTAGATAGTCAAGTCGATCATATCATTGCAGCGATTTGTGTGCTGGTATATGTAAGTCAGTCGCGTATGTCATGCTGACTCGTGTGCGAGGACGTTGAAGTCGACCGTGTGTGTCTTAATGACTCACGTACGTGGGTAGTCAAGTCGGCCGCGTGCGTCTTAACAACTTACGCGCGAGGGCAGTCAAGTCGGCAGAATGTGTCTTAACGACTTGTGCGAGGACAGTCAAGTTGGCCGCATGTGTCTTAACGACTTGTGCGAGGACAGTCAAGTCGGCCACATGTGTCCTGACGACTCGTGTGCGAGAGATTCCTTAGTATATATATATATATATATATATATATTTTGTTATAGCTGGACTCTGGCGGGCTACCTACGTACTTTCGAGAGAAAGATTAAGCCATTTGTAGTTCTTTTTTTTTTTTTTTTTTTTTGGGNTTGCCTTATTATAGTAGTGTTTGAGATTTATCGAGTTCCATGGCCGTTGCACTATGGTGCCTTTCGGTGTTTGGAGTCTGAATACTCCTGGTTTGACGACTTCGGTAATGACATACAGTCCTTCCCATTTAGCCCCGAGTTTTCCAGCTCGGTCCTCTTTTGTATTATCATTAACTTTTCGTAGCACCAAATCCCCCTCCTTGAATTCTCGTCCTTTCACTTTATTATTGTAATAGCGAGCTGCGAGTTGCTGGTAGTTTTGGATTCGAAGTAACGCTTGATTGCGCTGTTCTTCGAGTGTATCCAGGGCGTCGAGGAGCATTCTCTCATTAAGTTTGGGATTTTCCGGGAGTAAGGCGCGTCGAAGACTGTAGACGTTGACTTCAGCGGGTGCCATTGCCTCTACTCCATAGGTGAGTGAGAAAGGCGTCTTGCCTGTGGCCCGCCGTGGAGTCGTCCGGTGGGACCATAGCACGCCGTCCAACTCGTCTGCCCAAGCTCCCTTCCATGCTTCAAGGCGTTTGCGAATGCAGTCGAGAATAGTTTTATTGGTGGCCTCGGCTTGCCCATTTCCTTACGGGTAACGGGGAGTTGAATAACTGAGTCGGATATTCGAGCGCTGGCAGAAACCCCGTAAAAGATTAGATATAAACTGAGGTCCGTTGTCGGTGACTATTTCGTATGGTACGCCATGTCGGCAGATAATGTGTTTCCATACGAACAGTTGGACGTCGATGTCGTGGATTTTGACATATGCTTCAGCTTCTACCCATTTGGTAAAGTAGTCGGTGACAATGAGTATGTACTTTTTCTGGTTTGAAGCATGGAGTGGTCCGACGATGTCCATAGCCCAACGCATGAAAAGGTATGGTGATGTGGTCGTCCGGAGCATCTCCGTTGGGGCGTGAATGATAGGAGCATGTCGCTGGCATTGCTCGCACCGTGCGGCATAGGCTTCGCAGTCGGTGACCATAGTCGGCCAATAATGTCCTTGTTTCTTGATCTGAAGGACAAGGGTACGTCCTCCGGCATGGTTGCCGCCTACTCCATCGTGAGTTTCGTCCATGACGCGCTGGATATCGTCGCCTGAGATACATTTAAGTAGTGCGCGATCAGCGGCTACACGAAACAAGTCTCCATTCATAATCGTGTATTTGGCACACTTAGCTTTCAATCGCCGGGCTTCCCATTTCTCGGCAGGTAGGGTTCCATTCTCCAGATACGCCTTGAACTCGAGTCGCCAGTCCGGTGTTGAGTCTTGGGAAGGGTTGGGGACGAGTTCGGTTTCGTTGACGGCATCGATTGGTTTCGAGATAAACAAAATTTCGCCGGCTAATGTGATGCTTGGCTCCGTGATGGTCTCTATGGGTATGGTGCGACGGAGGTTCGACTTTGAAGACGATGCAAGTGTTGCCAGCGTGTCAGCAGAAGAGTTGTCACAACGGGGGATTTTGGTCAGGGAGAACCAATCAAACAGCTGGGCTAACGTTTGAATCATTTTGAGGTATGCGTCCAAGCGGTCATTTTTTGCTTCGTAGTCGCCATTGAATTGGTTAGCGACTAGCTGTGAATGGCAGTAGACTTGAATTCGTTTTGCGCCAATAGCTTGGGCAAGTCGCATGCCTGCAAGTAATGCCTCGTACTCGGATTCGTTGTTTGACGCAGTGAACGCAAGTCGAAAGGATTGTTCGATGACCTCCCAAGTTGGTGATTGGAGTTGTAAGCCGACGCCTGAGCCGCGGCGAGATGACGAGCCGTCGACATGGAGGATCCATGGAGTTTCTGGTGCAGGGATCTCAGGGGCCACTTCTGGGGCCAGCTCGACGATGAAATCGGCAAGTATTTGCGCTTTGATACTTATTCGACTTCTGTATTCGATGTCGTACTCGCTTAACTCGATTGCCCATTTAGCCATTTGCCCGGATTGAGACGGACTGTGTAGAATTATTCTCAGCGGTTGGTCGGTTAAGACGGCAATGGTGTGCGACTGGAAGTAGGGACGGAGTTTTCGCGGCGACGTCACTACTGCGAGGGCTAGTTTCTCCAGAGGCTGGTACCTTGTTTCGGCGTCGACGAGTGATTTGCTGACGTAGAAGATTGGCTTTTGGTCAGCGTGATCATTGCGCACGAGTACCTCGCTTACTGCAGTGCTTGAAACCACGACATAGAGGTACAAGGTCTCTCCGTCTTCAAGCTTTGCCAGTACTGGAGGCGTGGAGAGGTATTCCTTTAGCTGACGGAATGCGGCTTCGCATTTGTCGTCCCAGATAAATTTTTTATTCCCGCGCAGCAGATTGTAGAATGGCAAGCATCTGTCAGTCGAACGCGATATGAAGCGGTTGAGTGCAGCAACTCTACCGGTAAGTCGTTGGACTTCCTTTGCCTTCGTTGGAGATGGGAGATCAACAATGGCTGAGATTTGTTTTGGATTTGCTTCGATGCCGCGTTGGGTGACGATATAGCCCAGGAACTCGCCTGAAGTGACCCCAAAGGTGCACTTTGTGGGGTTGAGCTTCATTCCGTATCGGTTTAAGATGGCAAAACACTCCTCCAGATGTTTTACATGGTCCTCTTCGACTAAGGATTTGACGAGCATGTCGTCAATATATACTTCCATCGTGGCACCGAGTTGTTCAGCGAACATACGATTAACAAGCTGCTGATAAGTGGCGCCGGCGTTCTTAAGACCGAAGGGCATAACGCGGTAACAATATGTTCCGCGATCGGTGATGAAAGCTGTCTTCTCGCGATCTTCCAGATGCATCATGATTTGGTTATAACCAAAGAAGGCGTCCATGAATGACAAAAGCCGGTTGCCTGCGGTGGCTTCTACCAACCGATCGATGTGTGGAAGAGGAAAACTATCCTTCGGACATGCTTTGTTCAACTCGGTGAAGTCGACACAGACACGCCATTTTCCATTTTTCTTTTTCACGACAACGGGGTTTGCGAGCCATTCTGTGTATTTGACTTCGCTAATCGATCCTACTCCAAGTAGTTTCTCGACTTCATCGTTGACGGCTTGGGCTCGCTCGGGACCTAGTTTTTGCCTCTTTTGTTTGATCGGTTTGAAAGTCGGATCAACGTTGAGTTCGTTGCTCGTAATCGTAGGGTCGATGCTTTTCATGTCGGAGATCGACCAGGCGAAAGTCGACGAGTTGGCTTTGAGAAAAGCGACGAGTTTGGATTTGATGTCGTCGTGAAGTTCAGAGCCGATTCCTACACATCGCTCGGGATGGTTATCGTCGATGTTGATTTGCACGATGACGCTGCGCTTTGGCTATTCCATCATATATACCGACGTTCCTCTTCGTTTGCGCTCTGTGATAAAGCACGTTCGGGACATGCGTTGATTACCACGGATCGTGACGACTTCATCGCCAATTAGCATCTTGATACATTGATGGTACGTAGATGGGACTGCTTTCATTGAATGGATCCAGGGCGTACCGACGATTGCGTTGTAAATTGCCGGTCGGTCGAGGACTAAAAACTTAACGATCCGGACTGCCTTGCCTACGAATTGTACCCATAGTTATGATGAGGTCGCCGTTGAAGCCGGCTAGGCTTTGGACCTTAGGTTTAATGTCGTCCATGCTGATCTTCATCTTCTTCAGCGTCTCGAGAAAGATGACATCGACGGAACTCCCGGTGTCGACCAAGATGCGAGACACTTCGGAGCTCGCAATGAGAAGTTCAATCACCAGAGGGTCATTGTGTGGTTGATCGAGACCGGCCGCATCTTCGTTGGTGAAAGATATCGGCGGATGGTTGCTTGGCTGAAGTGGTCGCTTTTCGTCCATAGTTGCTCGCCTTCCGTATTCCTTCAGAGATCTTATCGAGTCCTTGCAGAGATGCAAGCCGCCCATAATCATATTAACGCGGCGGACCGCCTTGGGTCGCTCATTCTGATCCGGGTCATCTAGTATTCGTTTTGGTGCGTCGGTAGATCCAGGACGAGAAGTCGTTGTCTCTTGTTGCTCTTGGTCTGACTATTGTCTGTTATCATTGCGACGATTGTAGTTATTGCCTCGGCGGCCTGGGCGTTGACGAGTAACTTGAACTTCGCCATTTTGATAACGTATTACGAGTTCGTCCCGAAGGTCACGGCATACTGTTGTGAGGTGTCCACGTTTTTTTGTGGAAGTCGCAGTAGTGTTCAGGATTGTAGTCGTCTGTCGCCCGCTCCGAGTTGCGGTAGTACTTGTTCCAAGACTTTTTTTGAGCGGGCGCTTCGTCGCTTTTGAGTGGAATCGAAACGGTTTCGAGTTCCTGTGAATCTATGTTGTTGACGTAATAGCTCGAGTGTCGCCTACCCCGATCCGGCTTCTCGTAGTGTTGGCGGGGCTCCTGATAATCATCCTGAGGTTTCTGAGGTTTCGGAGCATGTTGCTTTGCGTACGCGACATTTTCTTCCTCAATGGTGATATATCCGTATGCTCTGTGGAGAGCATCTTCCATAGCTGTAGGCCGATTAAGCTTTAAGTCTGTTCGTAGTTGAGTCGATGTGCAAGGCGTTTCTCAAGACTTCGATTGCCATCTTATCCGTTACGGTGGCTCGGGAAAGGGTACTTTTGAACCGTTCGATGAAGTTTCGCAAAGTTTCCTTTGGTCCTTGCGCCATAGTCCATAGGTCGACGTTGGTTGCACCTTGGTCAATATATATGGAATAGTGCTTCATGAACGCCATTGCGAGTTGCTCGAAGTTGTCGATGGAGTTCGGACGCAACTTCGAGAACCAGTTCAGGGCGTGGCCTGTGAGGCCTTCGACGAAGAGCTGACAATAACCGGCATCTCGCTCTTCCGGGGAGAAGTGTGCCCGGCCTAGAGCAATTGTGAAAGCCGTCATGTACTGACATGGGTCGGAGTCTCCCGAGTAGATGGGAGTTCTTAATTTCTCTGGGTGTCTTACCACGACTTCGGTTATCCTTCGTGTGAAAGGTGTTCTCTGGGCGTTTGCAAGAATACGTTCAATTTCGGGTGCTCCTGTAGTTCGACGAACTCTGGAGTTTATTTGACGGAGACTCGTTTGAAGTTCCTCAATCACATGGTCTCGCTCCAAGTTGACGACGGTATGCCGTCGTGTGTTTGGTTCTGCGTCTTTAAACAAGGCGCGTCGGACGCCATCTTCCTTTTCTCCGTGGGCGGGAGCCCGGGATTGCCGTTTGTCATGACTGTGAAGTGCTGAGATGGCGTCGAGTTTCTTATCTTGGGCATCTAAGCGTTTGATCAGGCCTGCGAACAACGATTCGATGGCTGAATGGTCTATGGGCCCGTCATTAGTGGCGACCTTCTCTAGGGTCTTTTTGTCGTCATCGGCTCGACGGACGACTTCGAGGCTATTTTCGACTCCTTTCTCGAGATCATCTTCCTGTTGCCCTGCGTGGCTTGTCTCTTCATGATCTCGCTGCTTGTGGTTGCTGCGGCGAGCGGCATCGTTGGAATCGTCGGAGTGAACTGACCTTTCCATTGCTGACGGCAGTTTGAAGAATTGTCTAGAAACCCCCTCCTTCTAGCGTCAATTGTTGGATATATGGTTATTTCTATCTAAAGATGGAAGTACCTTGGTTAGGATTTCAAAAGACTTCCTTAATTGATATCAAATCGTCGTCAAAGATGAAATGTTAGGTTGTCGGAAAAGTGTTTAAAGTTGGCAAGAGGTGGCTTTAAACCGTAGAACGACTTACTCTCAAGACTCTTTTAGGGCTCAAAAGTAATTTATTGTATTAATGAATGTGTCCCTTCCAGAAACGATTACACGAGTTTATATAATAAGTTCAATAGATTTACTTTCCATAGGTGCCCCCAAGTCGGCTAGATTCCTTTTTTTTTCCCTTTTGGGCCGACTTGCCTTTTTTCCTACATATATATTGACTTTCCTCCTGACGACTTGCCATATCTACTTCTACTTGTATTGATGACAATTTGCTGCATTTACCGAGATTATGACAAACCGACTTTAGGTATTATAGGCTAAAGAGAGTTGAAATCCATCTCCAACAGGAACTACTATTCGCACACGAGAGACAATAAACCTTGTAAATTGGACTACCATTCGCACACGAGAGACAATAAACCTTGTAAATTAAATCGCCATCCCAACATTTAATCACAGAACAACTCAAATTGCACTCGTTTCCAAACGAATACATGGAGTTATTTGTAAAAGTATGTCCACCACCATAACCAAATTAATCATTTTAGTATCCTAAATATCTCTCTAAACATATATACACACTTTTTATCATTGTTATTTGTTACAAACAATCTATTTTTGCGTGTAAATTAATAGTTTTCGTAAAAGAAAAAGTTAAAAATATATATATTTATGTGGTCCAATATGCCCACAAAAAAAGGATCATGAGACATGAGCGTGAGACCGTCTCCAAGCTGTTCGCCTCTGATGCTCCAGCTCCCTTTCCCACCTTTTTATTCTTTTATTTTAATCCTTCAATTATGTATGCTATTTTTACTATAATCGAATCTATTTATTTATTTCTCGTTGTATGCTTTTAGCTACTTGAATATATTAATGCTAACTTTTTTACCGTAACAATAATATACGGTAATTTTATCATCAATTCGTACTATATATATATATATATTATTTTTTTTTTTTAATAACCAGAGATAATCCAATTTTTTAAACACCCGACTTCGACTGACAAATAAAATCAATTATATTCAAAACAGTTTTTTTTTTTTTTTGAAAGCAGGTTTACTATCAAAACAGTTTTTGTATACTACTATCTCTTATTATTCGTATTATTTTTTATCTTAATTATTTAATCTTACTTTTACTATGTAGAAAAATCTTTATCATTGTGTATATACAGTATTCAGTATTCAGGATATACAATTACGTAGGTATAAACAAAATCATTAAAGAAGATATGTTACAGGTTTACAGCTCAAGCACTTCCAGATAAAATGAAATTTAAGGATAAAGTTTATAACAAAATCGCTGACTTTACTTAACTCTATTCATAGATGGTAAACTTTCAATAACTAACGCATTGAAATTTCCTTAATATAATGAGACGAAGAAATCAATAATTAAACATAATTACAATAATACCATTTTCTTCTCTCTCTCTCTTTTTTTTTTTTAAGTTCTTTCTTTTTTTCGCTGCTCTCACACGCAAATGGCTCACCTCTTCAGAGAGCTGTCTCTGGGTCACTCCAAGAGAGAGACAACGCCGCCGCCACCACCGTCATCGGCGACTTCACGCTTCTCTTCAATGACGTCATCCGATCTACCACCGT
Organism: Sisymbrium altissimum; assembly: GCA_900406495.1. Taxonomy (NCBI): domain Eukaryota; kingdom Viridiplantae; phylum Streptophyta; class Magnoliopsida; order Brassicales; family Brassicaceae; genus Sisymbrium; species Sisymbrium altissimum. The sequence goes on from OVBI01001504.1 coordinate 24,296, forward strand.
CTCCACTCGGAGAACTCGCCGTTCAGCTTTCCGAATCCGATCTCCGTCTCACTGCTTACGAGATCTTCGTCGCTTCAAACCGTAGCGCCACCGGAAAGCCTCTCTCATCAGTCTCCGTTTCTTCTAATCCTGACTCTCCGATCAATAACAACGGCGTCTCTCCTGCTTCTCCAGCAATCCAACGTTCTTTAACCGCAGCCGCCGCTAGTAAGATGAAGAAAGCCTTGGGGATGAAGTCTTTGTCTTCGTTATCTCCTGGATCTACTAAGAGTCCCGGTTCGGGTTCTGGTTCGGCTTCCGGTTCGGGTGGTAAGTCTAAGCGTCCCACTACTGTCGGTGAGCTCATGCGGATCCAAATGCGAGTATCTGAGTCTGTTGATTCTCGCGTTCGTAGAGCTTTCCTTAGGATTGCTGCTAGTCAGGTTAGCTCAATTTCACTTCTCCGCTGGATCTCTCTGATCCAATTTCAGCTTAATTTCGGTTTGACCCGGTCAAATGTTAGATTTGTTAATTCCTAGGCCGGTACGGCTAGGTACAAACCATTTTAGTTTAAATATTATGCCATTAGCTTATCTGATTATAGATGTTTGAGTTATTTGAATTCAGTATGATTCTGGATTAGAATGTGTGTTGTGACATTATCTTAATTTCGGTTTGACCTGGTCTAATGTTAGATTTGTTAATTTGTAGGCCGGTAAGGCGAGACCCAAACCATGTAATTATAACTCTTCAGCTTGATTTTAGTTTAGTATTACTTCATTTTATAGATGCCATTAGCTTATCTGGTTATAGATCTTGCGTTATTTGAATGCAGGATGGATTAGAATGTCTATTGTAACATTATCTTGATTTTAAATTTTAGATTTGTTAATTCGTAAGCTGGTACATCTCCTTGGGCAAAGTCCAAACCATGTAATTTAACTCTCCAGTTTGATATTAGTGGAGGTTATTGGTTTATGTATTTTAAATGGATTTGGAAATCCGATCAAATTATGTGTTATTCGATCAAATTATGTGTTATTGGTTTTATGATTTTAAAATCCATATAAAAATAATGTGTTACTGCTTTTATGATTTATTCGTAATTTATATGAAGGGTTTTTTCAATCTCAAATGAAGTGTTATTCAATCATACAGATTTACTAGTGGATAAAATTTCACAATAATTTGGTGGATTTAGAAATTTTTTTTTTTTCTTAAAAATAGGAAGACTAAAATCCATATTTGTTAATATTACTTATCTGATTATAGATCTGGAGTTATTTGAGTTCAGTATGACTTTTTTTTATTAGAGTGTGTGTTGTGACATTATCTTCTTGACCTAAATTTAGTTAATGTTTTTTTTTGTTTTTTTTTGAAAGGTTGGAAGGAAGATTGAGTCAGTGGTGCTTCCGTTAGAATTATTACAGCAGTTAAAGTCATCTGAATTTACGGATCAGCAAGAGTACGACGCGTGGCTAAAGAGATCACTGAAGGTTCTTGAGGCAGGGGTTCTGTTGCACCCACGTGTACCACTTGACAAGACGAATTCATCTCAACGATTGAGACAGATTATTCATGGTGCATTAGACCGGCCTTTGGAGACTGGAAGGAACAATGAGCAAATGCAAAGTCTTCGATCAGCGGTTATGTCTCTAGCCACTAGATCTGATGGGTCTTTCTCTGACTCTTGTCACTGGGCTGATGGCTCTCCGTTGAATCTCAGGCTCTACGAACTTCTTTTAGAAGCGTGTTTTGATTCTAACGATGCGACGACCATGGTCGAGGAAGTTGACGACCTTATGGAACATATAAAGAAGACGTGGGTGATTCTTGGGATTAACCAAATGCTTCATAACCTCTGTTTCACGTGGCTTTTGTTTTCTCGGTATGTTGTGACTGGACAAGTTGAGATGGACTTGCTTTATGCTTGTGATTCTCAACTTGCGGAAGTTGCTAAAGATGCAAAGACTACAAAGGATCCTGAATACTCCCAAGTTTTAAGTGCTACGCTGAGTGCTATATTAGGTTGGGCAGAGAAAAGGCTCCTTGCGTACCATGACACGTTTGACAGAAGTAATGTTGGTACCATGGAGGGAATTGTTTCTTTAGGTGTATCAGCAGCCAGAATATTAGTTGAAGATATATCTAATGAGTATCGTAGAAGGAGGAAAGGAGAAGTTGATGTAGCTCGTACAAGAATTGAGACATACATCAGGTCATCACTACGAACTGCTTTTGCTCAGGCAAGTATCTCTGTTTTCTTTTTCATTTTTTTCTTTACTTAGCGCTGCTACTGCAATTTTATATACTTATTTGTTTGTTTTATTCCATTCTGTAGAGAATGGAGAAAGCAGATTCTAGCAGGAGAGCATCCAGGAACCAGAAAAATCCTCTTCCTGTTCTCGCCATCCTCGCTAAGGACATTGGTGAGTTAGCTGTTCAAGAAAAGCGGATGTTCAGTCCAATATGGAAGAGATGGCATCCATTTGCTGCAGGAGTTGCTGTGGCTACACTCCATGTTTGTTACGGGAACGAGATTAAACAGTTTATATCCGGAATATCTGAATTGACACCAGACGCTGTCCAGGTATTAAGAGCTGCAGATAAGCTCGAGAAGGATCTTGTCCAAATCGCAGTTGAGGATTCCGTTGACAGTGATGATGGTGGCAAAGCAATTATACGTGAGATGCCTCCTTTCGAAGCTGAGACTGTTATTGCTAATTTGGTCAAAGACTGGATCAAGGCAAGAATAGACAGACTTAAGGAATGGGTTGACAGGAACTTGCAGCAAGAGGTTAGTAACTGAAACAGAGTCATTAAGTATTCGATTTTTTGGAATGATTTAGTAGTCATTAAAGTTTTTCTTTTTCCAGGTTTGGAATCCGCTAGAGAACCAAGAAGGAGGATATTCACAATCTGCTGCAGAAGTGTTGCGGATTACTGATGAAACTTTGGAAGCGTTTTTTCAGCTTCCCATACCCATGCATCCTGCGGTATTACCTGATTTAATAATTGGTTTAGACAAATATGTTCAGTATTATGTCTCAAAGGCGAAATCTGGTTGTGGTAAGTTTGCTGCATATGATTCTTATTTGTTTGAGCTTAAAGAGAACTTGGAATTTTTAATTTCTAAAATCTAATGATGATATTCAGGCTCTCGAACTACGTACATGCCTACAATGCCTGCACTTACGCGATGTACAACGGGATCAAAGTTCCAAGGTGTCTGGAAGAAGAAAGAAAAGACACCTCCTTCTCAGAAGAGAAACTCTCAGGTTACGGTTGCGAACGGAGAGAGTTCGTTTGGGGTCACGCAGATATGTGTAAGAATAAACAGCTTGCACAAAATCCGCAGCGAGCTCGATGTTGTGGAGAAGAGAGTGATCACACATTTGAGGAACTGTGAGTCAGCTCACACCGACGACTTCTCCAACGGCTTAGGGAAAAAGTTTGAGCTCACACCAGCGGCTTGCATCGAAGGTGTTCAACAGCTATCTGAGTCTCTGGCGTACAAAGTCGTCTTCCATGACTTAAGCCATGCATTATGGGACGGGTTATACGTCGGTGACCTCTCGTCCTCTAGAATCGAGCCTTTCCTCAAGGAGCTCGAACAGAATTTGACAGTCATAGCAGAGACAGTACATGAAAGAGTCCGTACACGCATCATAACAGATATTATGAGAGCTTCTTTCGATGGCTTCTTACTTGTCCTGCTCGCTGGAGGACCCTCTAGGGCTTTTACAATACAAGACTCTCAGATTATGGAACAAGATTTCAAATCTATGAAAGATTTGTTCTGGGCGAACGGAGACGGTCTAGCCATGGACCTGATCGATAAGTTCTCGACCACGGTCAGAGGCGTCCTTCCTCTGTTCAGTACAGACACAGACAGTTTAATAGAGAGGTTCAAGGGAATGACGCTCGAAGCATACGGTTCTTCAGCTAAGTCTAGGCTTCCGTTGCCTCCGACTTCAGGCCAATGGAATGGTATGGAACCAAACACGCTCTTACGAGTTTTGTGTTATCGTAACGATGAATCTGCGACGAGGTTTCTCAAGAAGACATATAATCTGCCAAAGAAGCTCTAGTGGAGTGTACTGGAACGGTTAATAACCTCACAAGATGAAGTGTGTGCTCCACTTGCAGGGAGCATCCGAGATTTGTATAGTGAGTTTGTTTTTTTAGTTATTATTTATTTTATGGTATTTTTTATACATTCCTATACGTATTATATTCATTTATATTGTTTGTTATTATTATTTTTGAAGAATATATAAAATAACTATTCGATGTAGCACTAGCTATCATCACCTGTGTTAGTTAAGTTTTCTGCTGAATTGTTGTATGTTCTCTTGTTTCATTTGTTTGGTCATGCCCAATAACAATACTTCTATCGTCCCTTTTTTAAAAAAAAATATATATATATATATAGTACCAGATGATGATTCCTCTTTGCATTGATGGATATAATATTTACAAAATAATTAAATCAAAATTATTAATTAATATTTCATTTTTATTTTGTTTATAAATTTTAGTGATTTTATCAATTATATATATAAGATTATTTTAAATAATTTTAGAGAATTTGCAGTGTGTATATACAAAAACTATAGCATAATTAGAAATTTAACAATTCTACTATTGATATACTATTCCTATTTCATAAATCCTAAATTACTTTTTATTACTTACACTCTTATATCTCTATCATATATTTCTTCTATCTTTTTCATCTCTAATTAAATTTCCAATTTTTTATTCTCTCTTCTCAATAAATTATATCTTTCTTTGATTTCTTTTGTTTCCATGATGATGGTAACTCCAATCTTATATGTCTTATTTATCGATAAAACAACATCACCATATTATTTTCAAAATAATTAATCCAAAAGAGACATACAACATTAATATTTGTATACAATAAAATTATTATCCGACTACGCTCAAACTTTTCAAATTATTTAAGACTTATCTTTAGGGTTTAGACTTTAATGTTAAAGTTTATGGTTACAGTATTTAGGGTTTAGAATTTAGGGTTAGAGTTTAGGATTTATGGTTTAGATTTTAGGGTTAGGGTTTAGGGTTTACTTTAGAGTTAGGGTTTATGATATAGGGTTAGAATTTAGGATTGATGGTTTAGGATCTAAGATTTAGAGTTTAGGGTTTAGTATTAGGGTATATGGTTTGAGTTTACCTTCTAGATATTATGATTTTGGGGTTTGGATTTAAGATAATCAAGATATTATACGAAGTATTATGTTTTTAACCGGCTAACAATCTTGTTATACATTTGTATCAGGCCAATATAAATCATGAATATATTTAAGATTTGAGAATTCCAGATCTGAGTAAAGTCAAAAATTCAAAAAAAAAGAAATTCAGCATACGAGAAGAGAGCATGTAAACCAGAGAATATAGAAAAGAATTGAGTGTCTTCTCTTCTCTTTACCATTAAATAATAATCATGAGTAGATGAAAATAAATGAAAAAGAAAAATTAAAACTGCAGGAAAAAAAATTGATGAAGATGAATAATAAAGATGAAGATGACAATATATTCACCCGTATACCATATACATATATATATACAATATATAAGATATCATATATAGAGGTTGTGTGTATAATAGTAATTTCCACACCCCACTCACAATTCATATCTAATTAAAATAATTTTGTACACCACACCTAAATATAATATAGTTTTTGATTTTCCATCTAATTATCCCATAATTTTATACTGTTATTTGAATTAAACATGTAATTTTTACTATAAAAATTTAGATCAGTTTGGTTATTATTTTTTAATTTATTAGTGATATATATTCATTCGAATTAAACTACAATTATTGTTTGGTTATATTTAGGCTAAAGTTAAATTGATTCTTATTTGTTTATTTTTAAATTATATATAATTTATATGTATGAAAAATAACTTGAATATTATTTTCAATTTATTTTGTTATCTTAATTTAATATCTGATTTCATATACAAAAGTTCGGATTAGTCGGATTTCTTTTGTTGTATATTGGATTATAACAATTTTTTTTAATTGAACCACATTTTTTTTTTCATCATAATTACTTAATTAGGGTAAAATTAGATTATTTTTTTTTTTAAAAAACTTCATTAAACTTATTTCTATATTTAGATTTATAAATCTATTTTCATAAAATTCTATGCAATTTGATATCTTTTTGGGAAAAATTAAAAAATATTATTCCTAAAATATTGATTGGTTTATTACATAAGCGAACAAAACCGATAATTTGCTAAAAATCTACGAATACATTATGATAATTATTTATTTGGAATTAACGTTATATATATTATTTTAAAGTTATTTTTAATGTTTCTTATTAACGTTTTAACGTTTTTATATATATAAAAAATTCTAAATACCTCTCGTTTAGTCTTTACCATCTCTATATTTATTTATTAGAAAATTTTATTATTTTAATGTTTTTATTCGAAATCAAAATATCTGCAATTTTTTTTATGGAATTTTCGTTTTTAGATATATAAAAAGATTTTTTTGTGTTTTGAACTTATTTATTTTTATTAATGTTGTTTGGAAAAAATTTATTAAAAACAAATATTTAAAATGTTAATTCCTTTTTTAATATGATTTTAAAAATTATTTCCTTTTTTTTACAATTAACCTTTGTATATATAATAAAAATATTTTCATATTTTAAATTTAGTTTCTTTTTTATTATGATTTAAATAAAACTTTTATTTTTTTGGAATTTTGGTTTTATAAATATAAAAAATATTTTGTGCTTAAAGTTATTTTATTTTATTAATTTTATTTAGAAATCACATTAATAAACAAAAATCTTTAATTTAAAAAGTTTTAGTAATGACAATAAAATATAAATAATTATAATTTATTAGGAGTAATCTTTATAATCGATCTCCGCAAGAATTAACGTGAAAACGACATGTTAAAAACTGACTTTTCAAATAATATTATAGAGATTATATAGTATGAATGTTAAGTAAAGTGAAACACAGAATAAGATAGATTAGAAAGTAGCTACTTCTGGACATCAGTTCCCAAAATCTTGAAATTAACTTTTTTTGTTTGTTTGTTTTTATTTCTTTTGGTTTTTTAGTTAACATTATGAGTTTTGAACTTGACAAGCTCAGCTAAGCAGAGGAAGAGGAAGCCGGATATAGAGGATAAACAGAGGAAGGTTTAAGGAGAATGGCGCGTAGGAGAGCACAGCATGTAGAGTAGTTTCAAATTGTATTGTTTATTGTCTATAAATTAGTCATTTGCACAAGGCCGCCCAGATTGTTTATTGTTAAATTGTATTGTTTATTGTTTGTTCGCACAAGGCCGACTCAGAAATGGTAATCAGGCCAAACTCATACTAAAGCCGAGTCCTGTCTTCACACCTGATCCAGAAACTAATATAAACGAGGGTAATAGATTGAAGACATCATGAAATTTAAGCTCCGTCTCACATCAGGCAGACAAAACCAGCCTTATTTGTAAACCGAATGCAAGTCTCGTCAAATGATCAAGCCACTCAAACAGGAGTAAATAGCTCGAAGTAACCTCAAGCCAAGTTCAGTCCTTGCATCAATGCACAGACTAACTCAAGGAGTTAACCAGTCGCAACATCTTTAAAAGCCGAGCTCAGTCCTCACATCAAATACACCAACCAAATCAAAGAGTTAACCAGTCGCAACATCTTAAAAAGCCGAGCTCAGTCCTCGCATCAATTCACCGACAAACTCAAAGAGTTAATGGCTTGAAACATTTAAAATCCAAGCTCAGTCCTCGCATTAATGCACCGATCAACTCACGGAGTTAACCGGTCCCTACAACTTTAAAAGCCGAGCTGAGTCTTCGCACCATTTCGACGCACCAACCAACTTGATGAGCTAACCGGCTGTGCCAACAAGACCAGCTCTCGCATCAACCAGTTGCACCGACAAATTCAAAGGAATTGACCGGTAGCACTATCCCTAAGCCGAGCTCCATCCTTGCATTAAATATTTCCTGACCGACTAGTTCATATTCGAACTAACTAGTTATAATATTTCCTAAACCGAACTCCAACCTTGCACTAGAGAGTCGGAACGTTATACTATCGCAGTTAACCCTTGAAAAAAGGTAAGAGGTATGATCAACCTATTCTCTCATACATAACAATGAAGATAATTTTATATCATCGGAATTTACAAACCCGAAGAGCAAAAACTAGAATTCCGAAAATTTCGTTAAACAAACTTGAAGTCTTTCCATACAAGCTTCTAACAAGTTTACCATACAAGCTTCTAACAAGTTTAATGCCCTCTAGGGCTTACATCAAAAAAAAAAAAAAAAAAAAAAAAAAGAAAATTCCCT
>OVBI01001505.1:396-33199 GCA_900406495.1 Sisymbrium altissimum
TCTAAGTTATAATTTTTTAAGTCTTAAATTACATTTTCAACTATAGGGTATGTTTTAGGTTTGGCTGGGTTATTTAATTATGATACGGCTGAGTTATCTGAACGAAATGGCTGAGTTACAAATGACATGGTTGAGTTATTTATACTAAATAACTGATTGGTAAATCACGCAAACTTCTTCACCATCATCTCTTTCTTAAATATAACTTTTTATGTCTTAAATTACATTTTCGATTTTAGGGTATATATGTTTGAGGTATGACTAAGTTATTTAAGTATGCCAGCGGCTGAATTATCTAAATGATATGGTTGATTAATCTAAATGACACGGCTGAGTTATGAATTTTGTTTACAATATGGCTAATTTATGGATCTTCAGTACGTCAAACTCTTCCTCCAACCGAGCAACATTAACTCTCAGGTCCGACATACCTTTGTTCATGTCACTTATCACTGACTTCATATCATTAACTTCTTCGATCAAACACTCATTTATCCATATGAGTAAATGTCTCTGTTTTCAGCAATTTCACCAGATCTAATTATTACACACTTATTGATTTCAAAACATGCCAAATAAGAACTAAAACTAACCTTAGTATGCATATTTGGCACAGTAATTAGAGCTGGGCAAAATATCCGAACCCAAAAATCCGAACCGAACCCGATCCGAAAAATAGAATCGAACCGAACCCGGAACCGACAAAATACCCGAATGGATCTAGAATTTTGGTATTTCAAAACTCGAACCCGAACCCGAACCGAACCGAGAACCGAACGAATACCTGAAATATCCGAAATTTAAATATATTTCTAAAATTATCAATTATAGATATGCTTAAAATAACTTAAAATACTAAAATATATAATTATAAACTGAAGTTATCTGATATTTTAAGACAAAATAATTTAAGTACCCAAGAAACATAATTATTTATGAATGATTTGATTTTAAAATTCGTTTTAATCTTTTTTGAATATTATTCATGATTTTAGCCGTATAAATATAATAAAAACATGTATTTTTTACTATAAATTAAGTATTTTGTGATCCAAAATCCGAATAAGTACCGGAACCGAAAATAATTTGGGTGTATTCGGGTTTTTAATTTTTTAACTAAACTCGAACCGAACCCAATTACATCCGAACCGAACCCGAACCGGAAATTTAAAATATCCGAATGGGATCATATTTTGGTATTTTAAAACCCGAACCCGAATTGATCCCGAACCGAACCCGAATGGATACCCGAATGCCCACCCCTAACAGTAATTAAACAATCTTCCTGGATTTTTAGTTGTTCCAGATGTAAATATACCCGAGGGTTCACCACACCAACACTATTTTGGCATTTCTCTCTCCATATTATCACCTTGCCTGTTTAATTTTTCTGCAAAGAAATCCTATTAATTTCAACAAGAGTTGATACAGACAAAATCAAAATTCACTTACCTGAAATGCATGATGAGATCGAATTAGACGAACAAGATAGTTTTTTAAAAAAATTTAGAACCCTAATCGTAACTTTTACAGAGGAAAATAATTTTAATTGTTACACGTCTCAAGATTATAAACGTCTCGAGATTTAAAAAAACGTATGGCTGAGTTACACATCTCGAGATTATAAATGTCTCGAGATTATACATATCCGCACGCCTAATATAGAAACACGAAATGTCGTAAGATATATTAATACGGTGGAGATATCTAAATTGATACGGCTGAGTTATTTTTAAAACGACACAGCTAAATTATATATTTCAGCCATAATAAAAAACAAACTCAGCCACAACATAATATGTAACTCAGCCGCAAAAGAAAATTAACTCAGCCACAACATAATATATAACTCCGCCGCGATAGACGATTACAAGCAATTTGGAGAAAATTATCTCATAGTTTTAGAGAATACAACATACCGGAGAAGACGATTACATGCGATTTGGAGAAGACAGTTTTAAAAAAGATATTTTTGAAAACAAAAAATATCAATTGGAGAATATGCTTGCAGAGAAGACGATTTCGACGAAGACGATTTTGGCGAAGACGGACTATGGAGAAGACGATGTCGGGGGAAGAGGGTTTCGTTGAAGACAAGGTCGCGGGAAGACGATTTCGTCGAAGACAGTTGATGGTTGAGAATGCAGGAAAGACAATAGTACAAGAGCAAATAGCAACTACGGTTTTTTTTTAATTGCGGTTTTTTTTTTATTGCGGTTCTTTTTTGTTTTAATAGGGGGGGGGGAACTCAAACGTTGATGGTTGTGACGTGGATTCTAGTTTGTGACATGAATTTTTTTTTTTTTTTAATTNATGAATTTTTTTTTTTTGTTAATTATTTTTAGGTAGTTTTTAATCTCAAAACAAAAAAAACTAACCAATGGTGTTTATAGTCATTTCTTAAGATGTACAAAGATTTTAGTTATTTTTGAAAGTTTCATTGTATTCTAGTTATTTATGCAAAGTTTGATGGTATTCTAGTCATTTTCTCTTATTACTTTATAAACAATTTTATAGTCATACTAGTAATACCAGTTATACGATACATACAAGATATGTCAAGGAGTCATACTAGCTATACCAGTTATACAATACATGCAAAAAATATGCCAAAGAGACATACTAGTTATACCAGTTATACAAAACATGCAAAATATGTAAACAAGTCGTACTAGTTAGACCTGTTGTACCTGATATAAATAAAATGCATTTTATTAAAGTTCCAAATCATACAAAGTAACATAAACATAACAAATGAATTACAACATACCAAACATAACTAATTTTCCGAGATTTGACTGGGTTCAAACCAAAGCGCGAATGACACCCGACTCTTTTTCTTTTTCCGAGCTTCTCTAACTGATGGCTTTCTAGTCACTTCTTTCGTTCCTTTGTTTTTGGGATAATCCTTTGGCAAGACCATCTGGGATTGTATTTCATCAGGAACATCCCAAGTGGAATGATGAGGAACTATATATATCGTCTGTGTATAGGCTAATGTCCAAAGCTCTATCATGTAATACTTTGAGCAGTAATCATGTATGTTTATATCAATTTCCGATTTTGGGTATGTCTTAACCGTCAAAAGACTTGAATTCATAGGTTTTAAAGCTTGTAAGTACTATTTACAGCCAGCTCTACGACATTTTAACACATAAAAATCATGTATTGACTTCACTACTTTAACTTCAAAACACTGCTGATGCACAGCTCTCTCCACTAACTCTTGCATTTCTGCCATACTTCTAAACTCTTGACCAACAAACAGATTCATAGCATCTTCCCAATCTGAAATATGAGGAATAATGGCCAACTTATCAACTGCAACAATACCATCATTACTCTAGCATCACTCGCCATCTCATCATTCCTAGACTGCTCATAACTCTGACTTTCTGAGTTGAATTCATTGATCTCCACATGCAAAACAGTTCAACACTGATTGCTACTCCCTTCCATTAAATATCCAAAGAGATCTTACAAGATATATGTAGTCCATTTAGGATCCATTGACAATGAATGTAACTCAGCTGAAGCTTTGTCGTAGCTTTATCAACCTTAATTTTACTTCTTATTCTACCAACTAATTGAGAATAATTTATCTCCTTCATCTTCCATTTCATCACTAAACTAAAAACACCACGTTCGTTCATATTCCATCGTACATCATCTCCAAAGTCTGAATAATATCCACCATAATCAAAACGTATGACGAAACCATCCATTTGTCTCTCAAATGAATAAAAAGCAACATTAGTACGCACGAGTTATACCAGTAATACGAGTTGTACAATATTTCTCTAACTAGTTATACCAATATTACTAGTATTACCAGTCTTACAATTATAATATTTGTATCAGTTATACCTGCTTACAGTTATATTAGTTGTATCACTTATACTTGCATCTTAGTTGTACCTGTTGTACTAATAATATCAATCGAACAATTATACTATTTGTATCAGTTATACCTCCATATTAGTTGTGTCAGTTGTACTAGTAATACCAGTCTAACAATTATACTAGTTGTCTCAGTTATACCTCCATCTTAGTTATTCCAATTTTACTAGTATTACCAATCTTACAGTTATATAATAGTTCTTCAAGTTAGTTGTGTCAATTGAAATTTGGGATCATTAAAAATTTTTTACTACTCAATACTCTAATGAAAAAAGAAAGAAGAAGATGTGTGAGAGAGATAGAAAATGAATCAATTACTCTCTGCTGCAATATGGAGAAGAAGAAGACTAATGCAGAATAACCTGTTCGGATCGAGGAAGAAGAAAAAAAATTGCTCTCGGATCTGGTATGTGTCGGAGACGAGAAAACAAGATGAAGGAGAAATCAAGGTGGGCTCCACTCTCTCCTACAGCATCTTTATTTTTTTCTTTTTAGTTTTTTTTTTTCTTTTTTTTTTAAGAAAGGGGTTCAGCTCATTTAGGGTACTTTGGGGTATTCTATGTTAAGGGGGTTACTAAAGAATTGAGGAGGATAGTGGTGAATAATATTTTGTACGGAGGTATATTTCAGCAATTGATCCGAAAAAAAGATAGTACAGAAACCAAAAAGATTTATTGGGAAGGTGGCACGTGACAACATGTGCGAAAATATTTCCAATTTTTGTATATTCTCTATTTCATATAGAAAAACTAGGGGTTTATAAATTTTTCTTTTGTAATATTTTTGTTCTTATTTAAAATTAGATATTATAATTTTATATTCTCCATAGATAGTTACTGAAAATCATGTACTATAGTTTCCCATGACGATTATTGTTAACATTTTTTTAATTGTAGTTCTTTCTTTTGACGTATTGATATAGACACGTATATTGTAAATGTACCGATGAAAAAATACTATTCAAAAATGCCCATTTTATTTCTTATTCATAATTTTTGAAAATGACAATTAGTTTAATTAGGTGCGTGAGAAAGACATATTCTCTCCGTTTCATAAAAAGTGTTATTTTAGAGTTTTGTTTTTGTTCCATAAAGAGTATCGTTTTATATTTTCAATTGAATTTTATTGATAGAATTCTAGTTTTGTCCCTTCTGTTTATGTATTAATTAAAGAAAAAAATGTAATTAGTGAATTAATTACGGATAAATTAAAATTTTAATTATTTTTAACATGCGCCAAAATTTTCAAAACGATATTCTTTATGAAATAGAGAAAGTAACAAATATAAATTTCAATTTGAATATAAATTATAGATTTTTTTATCTAATTATATTTATAGATATTTGGAATGAGAAAGCAGTAATTTATTGAATAAACTTAAACTGAATATTGATCATCTTTTGATGTATTTGTATGTTCTGTTTATTACTGGCATTCTTCCTTTTTTCTATTGATTTTATTACTATTATTAATTTTCGGTATTGAAAGTCTTTTTTGTTTTTTTTTTATGTTCGTTTTCCTTATCAATGGTATTTTGTTTTTAGATTCAGTATGTTTTGTAACTGAGAATATTTGATGATTTGAAATACAATTTATTCGTATTTATTACTTTCTATTTTTCTGGGTTTTTTTTATTTCTTATTATTATTATTTTTCAGATCCTTATGCTTTTATTTTTGTGTTTATTTTTCTTATATGTGTTTTTTTCCGTTATTTTGGGTGGCTTTATAGGCATGTTGAACTATGCTTTAAAAAGAGATACTTATTTATTATATTTGATGTTTCGGGTTTTTACAGTTTGATTCTTTTGTAACGATACAAAATATTTGCGTTATGCTTCATTTCCTTGAATAGTCATTGTCTCGAGGTGTCTTGTTTCCTTTTCTTCTGCCCTGTTATATCCTCGTGTAATTGTTTTTTCAAATTCTTTTATTTCGTCTACTGAGCTGTCGAAGTAAAATCTGATTCCTCCCGTAATTCTAAGAGTTAATTGGGTAGGAAGTATAATTCCTAGCCCATTTTAGTTTTTCGGTAAGTGGGTTTCATAGACCCAACAAGTTCAATATTTCAACCCACTTTTGTCCCACTTTACTCCTACGCGCCCACATACAATTGATCTGCTTCTTCGTAATTTTTTTACATGGATCGATATTTATTTCAACAGGTATTCGTGTGAAGTTAAACGTCACTCCAATCTGACGGACTAGATTGTGACAGGTGTTATAGTATTATTAATGGGCTTCGTTAAGCTTTTATTGGAGACGTCACCGGTCGAAGAAAACCATTGAACATTATCAGTCCTCTCTCTCATTCGTCGTTATTCACCACCCCAACAGTCGCGTCTTCACTTATCGTCTTTACCAGTGCGATTTTCCTCTTTATAGTCTGCTTCTTATCGGGCGGAAGACTCCGTTCGTTTTCTCGTCATCAGTTCCCCGCATACTTCCAATATATCCATTGGAGTATTTGGTGTTCAAGGTAAGCATTTGAAATATTCGAAATAGGGTTTTTTTTTTCTTTTTAATTCTTATATATCATCGGTTCATTGTCTTTGAAGAGAAGACTATGTATCGTAATTCCCTTTTATTTCCTGTTCTGAAAATTTATTCTCGTTTTGAATTAGGGTTTCGTATTTAACATCTAACTTGTCGGTTTCTCCTGTATACGGACCCATTACCAAACCATTTTGACATGAATATCAGCTTTCCATGTTACATTTACTCAGGTTGTCTATATATACTTGATGGTAGAATATTGACCAATATCGTACTAACTACACAAATTGGGAGGACAATATTTGACCGATATAGTGTTTTCGAGGACCACACGCGACAATTGAGTTTCGGTTTTTGGGCTAAATTTGGTTTTGCTTGCCTCCGTATTCATTTGGAAATTTTTTAAGTAGATCTACATAATTAATTTACTGGCAAATATGAGATTAGGTCTACATGATTAATTTACTGGCTACATTGATAGATTACTTCATTAAGTTTGGACAATCATATGTTATTTTTCATTATACATTGTAATATATTCCTGGAGGGTTTGAAAACTAGATGTTCTGTACTAATATATATTTGTTTTTGTTGTGCAGAACATGGCATTACCTGAGTTCCCTAGGAGAATATTTGAAGATGGTGCAGAGCCTATTGGGGAGAGGGCTAATTCATACTTTCAGCTTGAGACAATTAAAGTTGTTCTCAAAGCTCTTCAGCCCGAGGAGTTGGATGTTATCAGACCTGCTTTCGGGAAGATCATCGACCTGTATAACAAGCCGGCATTCTCGGGAAAGCTTGCACATTTCTTGTTAGCTCGACAACTTGTGACATGTAGGCCGCATGAGGTTTGGGTCGTTTTTTGCGGTAGTCAAATCAAATTTTCTCTGAGGGAGTTTGCTATTGTCACTGGACTTAACTGTAATCCATTCCCGGCGGAGGATAGCATCACTATGAAAGTTAAGCCTGGGATTACACCTTATTGGTTCACACTGTTTGGCGGGGAGGAAAATGTCACGGGTGAAATTCTTGCAACAATGCTTAAAAAATCCAAGAATCTTTCACCGGAGATCCGTATCAAGTATGCTTGCCTGCTTCTCCTGGATGGCCTGTTGTGTCGTAAATCGTTCCATATGAAGATTCCTAAGGAGCACGTTGAAATGATCCGGGACTTGGATTCATTTCTCTCCTATCCTTGGGGTAGGCATACCTTCAACATGACTATCTCTTGCGTCAAGAAGAAAGAGCCCGGTCAGCTTGCTCAAATCACGGTAGCGGTTCAAGGCTTTCTTCACGCTCTGCAACTCGTCGTGTTGGAAGCCATTCCTGCCTCTCTGTGTGCTTGTACTGTTGTTACCGACCCTGAGTCTGGTGGGGATGATGAAGCAACGGGCAGCTCATTGAGGCTCGACAAATTGTGGGACTTGGACAGAGAAGGGGAGGTAATGTATTTTAGTTTATGTAATATATGAGTCGTATTACGTTATATTGCATGCAACGTCAAATAATAGATCTCTATATTTGACCTGCAGGTTAAGGTTACCCCAATCATCAATGATGTTTCTGAGGTTGCAGCTAAGTTTGATTGTAGCTGGTCTGACGAGGTTGACGATGTCGCAATTGCTAATTTGGAACGTCTTATTGGCGAGGGTTTTGAGTTCCAATGTGGAATGTTCGTCGGGGGTACTCGGGCTTACGCTCCTCATCCAGATCAGGTATTAAACATTGCTGGGAAGAGGAAAAGGAAGCGAAGCAATAAGTTTGTTTCTTCTTCAGATGCGACCCCTTCTGTGGCAAAAAAAAACCAGAGCGAAACGAGACAGAGTCTCGAATCCGACCGTCTCTATCCCTTCCGAAGTTTTGGACACGATTACCTCTCAAATACGTGATTCCATGCGTGAAGTTCAGGTGGCCCTCTCGGCGAAGTTGGAGGCTGATGTTCAGGAGTTGGAAGCTGGTGTTGTTGAGAAGGTGTCTAATAACATGGTGCGAGAGCTTGATCTGCGCTAAAATCAAAAGATTGTGATGAGATAATTGGGAAGGTCGTTGCAAGTGTTAATGTAGGTGAACCGAGTGATGATGACACAAACGGAGGGCAAGTAGAGGAACCCGCTCCGGTAAAAGAAAAAAAAAATCTGTCAAGAAGGTTTTTCCTTTTACTTACCATCACTGTGATTTTAAAGTATATATTGTTAAGTATATACATTTACGTTTACTTATATTAAATAGCATGACATACGTGTTTTAAATTTGTTCAGGCTAAGAAGAAGAATGCTCAACGTGTCACAAAAAAGAACAAGGTAATGTTTTGGTTTTTAATGCATGCTTTTACCTCCTCATACATTTTTTTTTTTTTTTAATTTTATCTCATACATTTACTTTCTCATAGGCTCCTGATGCAGCCGATGAAGTTCTCAGTGTGGCTGACAAATTCAGATACATCGAGGAACATGCTAAGGAAAACCGGTACAGTCATATTTTCACATTATTTGTTAGACTTCTATTTTCTTTAATTACGCGTGACTTTGAACTATATATTGTAATTATTTCCCACTCCCGTTATTTAGTGACATAAACTATGGACCTGGACTTCTTCTGAAGGACGCTGACCTTGTTCAACTTCCTCTCTCCATTCCAACAGACAGAGCAGAGGTATGTTTCATCTTAGTAATTACTTGATACGATTTTACTATCTCGTACATCCTGTCTGCAACAATATTGTGGGTACAGGTCATGGATGCTTGCATAATGACGTTTCGCGAGTCTCTTCTTAATATCCTGGACTCTCCTAATGAAGCGAGGGCCGATATGTTGACCTGTCGGTTCATTGCTGATTTGGCTAGGCAGTTTAGCAGGTTTAAGAAGATGACTAGGAAGGAAAACTTCGAGTTCGAGCCGGAAGTCATTAACTTTGTTCGTACCAGAACGAAAGAAGCTGATAAAGAGTGGATGACTGATATAGATTACATCTACTTCCCATTCAATTTCGACAAGAATCGATGGACGGCTGCTTTAGTGGATCTGCACGCATCCACCCTAACTATATTTGACCCGTCTGCAGATGAACGCCGAGAGTCCCGTCTCAAGCCGGACCTTGAATTTGTCTGCGAGACGTTCCCATATTTGATCCGGAAGGCGGCGGTGAATGACGACATGAAGAGCTTTTCTTTGGATCCACTGTCATTCAAACGTGATGTGTCTGTTCCGCAAGCGTCCGCAAATGCAAACACTGGCTTACTATCCCTACTCTTCATAGAAGCACACGCCACCGGAGGTTCACCGAAGATGCAGGCCGTAACAGAAGCAATGCTGGGTGAGAGAGGGGCCAAACTTGCGGTCCAGATGTACGAGCATTGTTGTGGTGAAGACTACGCCTGAATCCAAATCTCACCCACTTCCAAAACTCCTACGTACTTTATTTTTTTCCTAAAACTTTGCTCGTCATTTCGCCTTCATTTGTTAAGTTCTTATAAACTTATATCCGCACTATCTAATTCTGTTAGTTGCTATTCGTAAAACTAACTACTTATATATGGTATGTAGCTACTCATTTATATTGCGCTGTCATTATCCCCAGTTATCTCATTTCTTATATATCATTTTCCAAAACATGGCATTATATTACACCCATTGTACAAATAATATTGTTTTATTATAGATAACATGTTTCAAACACACATACGTGCCATCAAACACTGCACATTCATTTATTATAATAAATGTTAAAGAACAAAATCCCACCCACGTGCCTGTAGCAATAAAGCCACCCTAAATCTTCGTAGTCACCCAAATCCTATCTATTTAATTCTCTCACCATCTTAATTAAGAACTGGGTCGACTATGGTACAGCTTTTCTAAAGCCTATACTTATCACTTTTCTTCCCCAACAATGAGTACTTCGTCTTCCAATTCAACTCGCTCGACACACAGGAGAACAGCCACTGGCATTCCGAGTCGTTGTTGGTGTGGGCGTGGTCTTGTAACTTTTGTGTCTCAAACTGTTGAGAATCCCTGTCGCCGTTTCTACAGATGCGAGGTAGCCTTGCAAGTACGTCTCCATTAACCTATGTTGCTCTATTCTCGTAGTTAATTTAAATTAGATCCAAACTTAAAGTTTACACTCTATTTTTTTAATTTACTTTAATGGAATTAGAGGAAAACAGAGGACCATCTGTTCAAATGGATAGAAGAAGCTTTGTTGGATGAGACAAGGATGGTAGAGGCAAAGCATATCGAACTTGTTGAGGATGTTAAACAGTTGAGGCAGTTAGTCGCAGATAATGTTGGACTTCAGAATTCAGTACTTCGTAATATCGAGGAAGACCTTCTTCACAAAGTGGAAGACAAGCTTAAGGGTGACCTGTTAATTATGGAGGCTTCAGTTGATAAGTTAGCGTCCGAACTGGCTAATTCTACATTGAGGAAAGTTGGGATGACTTTGTTGTTTGTAGGAGGTATTGCTTGGATTTATGGGAAGATATTTCGCTGATGGTACTGTAATATTATCTCGTATTATTTTAAGATTCGTTGTTGTACTTTCCATTGCCCGCTAATATCGCTGTCATTCCAATATACTCACGAAGTTATATCTCTATATATATTTACTAGACCTTGATATTTATTTGTTGAGGCTCTATTATCAATTAGAAGCAGTAATAATAGCACGTAGATGTACACAGGTTTTCTTAACAATATTATAAAAAACCTGCATAAGTTCATAGTAAACAGAATTTCAAACATTTCAAGTTAAAGCTGATTGTTTGACCTTTATGGTCTTTTTATTACACAATAATGGCTGCACGTGTCATAATAATGGTAGAGTACATCCACTCTACCACATCATTCCACCTAAGCCCGTGGCACCGCTTACTAGCTATGTTACACGTGAAAATTTTGCCACTTAATTCATTAATTTCACAATACTTCATAAGTTGCTACGTCCTTTTTTACACACCATCCCTTCTTCCTCCCTGCAACAACCATTTAAGTACAACTTATTAGCTCTTAAAAATTCATTCTCCCTCATTTTATACTATTCGTTTATTTACCCGACCTCGTCCACTATCATATAGGCATTTTGCATGAAGCTCGGTTATGCCCGGTTCCACGGCACCGCGAGCACTTTCGCAATTCCCTCTTCCGTGTATTCTGCGAAAGCCCATACAGTTATCCAATTAAATACTCTCCATCTTATGTATATAGACTTACACCTATACACATTACTCGCTATTTACTACCTTAAACTCCCCAGGAGAGAGGTATCCACTACGCTTCGGCCTACCTGGTAGCCTTCTCGTTCGCGGTGGAAGTATGTTCATCATCGCAATGTGGTCTGGCACTGCATATATGCTGGTCATATCGGGCACAGGATTAATGCTCTCCATATAAGATCTCCTCCAGTACTCTGTGGTGTATTCCTTCGCCACAAGTTTTTCCACTTGTACGTTTGCCTTTGCAGCTGCTCCCAGTGCATGGCAACAAGGGATTTTGAGTAGTGTAAACTCATCGCAGGTGCATGTCTTCTCTTCCAGATCGACGTGATAAATTAGGCCACTTCGATTCTTCACCTCGAACTGATCTCTGTTTATCTTCATCACTTCTAACGGTGGTGCCTTCTCATAGTTAGACTGGATCAAGTCCCCAACCTTTTGTGTTAACGGATATGTTTGAGCGTTTGCCTTGTCCCTACGTTTGCTGTACCATGTCCTCAGCGTCCCCCTAATGAATTCAAGAAGCGACACAATAGGAAGCTCGCGCGCTTCTTTCAGGACAGCATTCAACGACTCTGCCACGTTACTTGTCATCACATTGTACCGCTCTCCGAAAAAATGGGATCTTGTCCAGTGGTGGAACCCAATGCTTGTCAGATACTCAGCATATTCGGGCGACACCCTCTCGATCTCACCAAAATATTCATAGAACGTACTTCGCCTGTACGCCCTTGCGGCCTTTGATATCATCGGTGCTAACAGCTTGATCTTGAATTTAGCTGCGACGTTACGTTGGAGATGGACGATGCATGCTCCATGGTTCGCTGCAGGATAGCTCTACATCATCAAATGATCACATGTTAATTACAAATACATAAATCCATAATTATAAAATACATGTTACTTACAAATATATAGATGCATGAATATAACTTACATATTAGTTACAATATATAGGTCCATGAATATAACTTACTTGTTATTCAAATACTTAACATGTAAATTACCTTCCCCATATACTTTCAATTTGTTATTTTAATGGTTAACAGTTTATCTTCTACTACCGAGTACCTATTCATTTAACTTTATATCAATGTTATAACATGCCTATATATTTACTTTATTATAATTTCATATCACTCACTATATATTAATATATTTCACCATCCGCATGCATTACCATGCTACGTCTACTTACTTTACGTACTAACTATGCATGTTACACGACATATCTACTAATTATACGTCATTTTTTCATTTACCTCGGAAAGTCCACAGTATATCGACGAATGTCTATCCGAAATAAAAGTGACATCTTCGCTATCGGGCACGATCTTTTTCAGCTCAGTGAAGAACCACTTTCAAGCATGGTCGTTCTCGCTATCTACAACGCCAAACGCGATGGGGAATATTTGCATGTTCCCATCTTGGGCACTTGCCGTCAAC
The DNA here is from genome assembly GCA_900406495.1 of Sisymbrium altissimum. NCBI lineage: Eukaryota > Viridiplantae > Streptophyta > Magnoliopsida > Brassicales > Brassicaceae > Sisymbrium > Sisymbrium altissimum. The sequence continues at coordinate 13,448 of OVBI01001505.1, forward strand.
AGGCATCCCGCATATCTCCCCCTCAGATGTGTTCCGTCCACTACGATCACCTTCCGCATAAACTGAAATCCCTTCACGCTCGCTCCCAACGCAATAAAACAATATTTAAAACGATGCACACCTCCCGCGTCCGTCTCTGTTTCCATCGCCGCACAAGTCTCTGGGTTTGACTGCCTAAGGAGGTGTAGGTAGCCAGGCAACAGTCCATAAGACCCAGAAGCCGTTCCGATTGCGTTCTCCATCGCCATCTCTCTTGCCCGCCAAGCCTTCCAGTACGAGATGTTGACGTTATGATCGTCCAACATTGCTCGCATTACAGCTACTGGGTTTGGTCCCCGGTTGTCACCTACGTACTTTGATCGCATTATCTCTGAAATGACGGAGGTTGTCGCCTGTCTGTGGAATTGACGCCTCACATCGACAGGACATGTGTGGGTGAAAGTAGCTGTTCGGATCTGGAAGTACTCAGTATCTTCAAGCCAAGCTACATAAACCCGCTAAGGACAACTGTCCGCCACGCACCTGACAACGACGTAGTCATTCGTTGATCGTTCACCCCGATAACTGAATTTCCTATTTATTGCGTGGACAGCAATCTTCACTTTGCAGTCACGCTTGTTTTTGAAAACCCTTCCTATGAACAACTCGTCCCCTTCATAAGCTACATCCAGTGTGACATTCTCAGTCATTTGCATCCCTGTACAAAGTTACCATTAACATACACGGTCTCAGCTTCCCATTGTAACATCATACTATTTAAAAATATACATATCTATTTTCCTATTTATCATGTTATATTATACACATATATATTCCAACTTACCATCTCCTTCCTCGTCATCTATTACCGGTGCCGCATCTCTTGCAAATGCAGATGTCGGAATATCATTAATCTCTATTCCAGGTTGGGACCCTTCCCCTCGAATGATGTTTCCCTTTTTGTCTACCACAGGGGTCCCCTCATTCACACTTGGGGTAGCTGTAAACAAACGGATACATATATGAATGTCTATTTCTAATATTACATACTATATTTAAATTTTTCACTCTACTTTTATCATACACTACTTACCAACAGCAACGAAATGAGGAAATAGATTCTTTGTTCTCAGAAGACCGTCTGGTGATTCCCCACTTCCTATTGAACTGGTATCCACCTTATCTTTGCTCCCACTTGACCCACTCACACTCCCCGCTTTCCGCTTACGTGGATATGCCTCCACAAATTTTCCGGTGGCCACTGCCTCACTTTCTCGAAGACCTCCCCCACCGTCCGATGTATCCGTCTCTTTCCCTTTTGGCTGGCTGCAAACTACATGCTCGCTTATCTTTACAACCTCTTTCTCCCCATATCCGTCTGTCACACAAACAACAGCAAAGTCGTCGATTACAAGCGTCATGTGCTTTGGCATAGGTATCACATACAGCTTTAGCTCGTGTAGGTCAACACGCATTGCCAAGAACAAGTCTATATCGTCGTCGGTTTTGATATGTATTGGCACAGGTTTCACTTTCCCATCTACATCCATCCATTCCGGCATTTCATACGTCAGCTCAATGTTCTCTTTCGATGGAACTATCTTAAGTTCTTCGTAGACCTTCGCCTTAACACTCGACAACCCTTCTCCTTCTCTGAGTCGAATACCTTTGCTCATTCTGTCCTCCAGCACTATAAAACGCCAAACACCGTCTTCACATTTCGTCCACCACCCTTGCTCAGTACGAACTACATCTCGCATTACCTCCCAAAGATGCACCATCTTCTCCTTCACGTACCTGTATTACCCGCATAAACACGTTAACAAATCAAGAATGATCCAAAAAAGAATCTAAACACATAAATTACACGTTATTATATAAAATATTTCACGTACCACCACTTCCACACGTTAATATATCGTAGCTTTCTATTGTTTCTTTCGACGTTGTGGATCCACATTTTCGATCTCCTGTAAACAATGTGTATTTATATTACACGTAACCCTAGTTTCCGTGTTACTATTCCACTTTCCCGCTTAATTTTGAGTATCCCATTTCAACTTTCCCAACCACACCATTAACTCGCTATCTTTTCCAAACCCATCAACTTCACGTCAATCCATTTTAATAAATTACAGTGCGATGTACATGCAATCTCGTCCACATACGGTCCGCTTTGCCTCATTTACGTAACATCATTAACTATTTATACGGCTGGTGTAATTAATTGTTACTTCCATTAATTCCTTCTCTCTGCCATTTACAGTTGCCTACGGCCACTATGTCACACTACATACTTTTTGCCCCCCACGCGCATCATCGCGTTGCAACCAAAACCATCAAACTCCATGTCAGCATTTTCAGTACCCTTTAGCATTTTACTAAAACATTTTTTCTCTATGCTTCTTTCCTAATTTCGTCTCAATTTTTGGTTTTCCAGTTAATTGACTCTAATTCTAAAGTATAACATAATAATATTCTCTAAAATATTGAACCATTTCACATTTCATTAGGTTTTCAAAGCCGTTTCACAATTTAGATTCTACATATGCATTTCATATGTTACTGGTACATACTAAAGTACCTATGTGTATTTTTTATTTAGAGATGTTTGACAAAATGTTGATGAGGGCTGTTAATAAAAGTTTGTATTATATTTTGTAAATAAAATAACTTAAACCATAATTTAACTCCTTTTTGAAACTGAGGTTCTCCTAAATTTTGTAACAGTTTTTGAACCCGTAAAGAATGAGGTCATTTTGTCGGAAAATAATCAAATAAGGGAATTTTAATTTGAAACTACAACAAGCGTTTATAATTGTATCGTCGAATAAGTGGTATTCCAAGTTCAATGTTCTTCTTAGATCTTGGATTAGGCCGATCTTCACACTTACTTAGTCAATTTGTTGAAATTACAAAATAACCTAGGTAAATATTCCTTCTTGCCATTGATCCTGCACTCTCTTTGTTAACCTCTTGTATTTTCTCTGTTTACTCTTTAGCTTCCTCTCCATCCACAGGCTATTCAGCGCATGACAACAAAGAACAATAAACCATTCCTGTCTATGATCTTCTCTTCAAACTCAGCCAACTTATTATCGTTATCCTCTATATCCAATCTGTTCAATCCAACAGATTCCTCAGAAGCTTGCATCTTACTCTTAGTATTCTCTAGTATCTGCACAAATTTTTTTTTTTTTTTAAATATCAAATAATCTATCTTTCTGTTCCTGGAAGATCATTGAGCATTTGAAATCCCTCCAAATTATGAATTCACACAATTTATTCAGGGAAGACAATTCTTATGGATCAAGTTGTATAATGAGAATGAAGATAAGCCATGGAAATAATACGTTATACTATACCCTTCAGCTTGCTTCGTTGAGGTATTTCATGGCATCGTGTCCAACCTTGTCAAACTCTTAAACTCCATGTTGGCTTCTTCAGCAACTTGGTGAGATAATATTACCGTTCGTCCAAGAAATCCGTTAAACAGACCTTCGATGTTTGAAGCATGGCGATCGTGGGTAAGAGTTCTTGGCTCTGAGTATCTCTTTTCGGGTTTTGGAGGGCCGGGATCAGAATCTGCATCCGAATTTCCATCTCTGGATTTCAAGAGACAGAGAAATTGGGTTATGGTAATTTTTTAGATTACCATTTGCTGAGAAGACTGAGGAAGTGCTTATACACATTCACAGCTCAATGATAATGGTTACACTACTAATAAGGAAGTAGTAATCAATGGGGCATCCTCTATAGTCTTAAGAAAATTAATTACCTTCATAAGGAGACTTAGGATAAAAAATCATAACATTTAAATAGCACAGACGCATTGAGCTGGAAGACAACAAATCAAACTCAAATTAAACTCAAATTCTGAGAAAACAATTGAAATTTCAAAACAAACAGAACAATAATGCATTCAAATGATCTTGAGAAGTTATAAAAAATTAGACCACTAAAAACCTCGAGAACAAACTCATTAAAAAGAAGAGAGAACTAACTTGTCCATGATCTTATATCCAAATAGGAAGTGGACGATCTTAATTCGCTGGATTATAGGGATCTTCATAGAAGAAGTCCCAAACCACCGCATAGTTTCCAGCTTCTGCAACTTTGTCAGCAAGTTTCCTGTGTCACAGAAGAGCAAATTAAAAACCAAAGCAAGGTACAGCAGGAATGAAATTTACTTATTTCGAATGATAATGAAAACCAAAAAAGCTTAAATTGAAACATAAGTCAAAACGTTCTTATACAATTTACAAACCTAGAAACTAACATAAAGAAACAATAACTCACAATGACACTATGAATCTCGGAAGTTGGCAATTGCGAAGGGCCGGCAAGTGGAGGACTTTTGGTGGTCTTCTTAGCCATTGTTGCGATGCTTTCGATTGAGGAATTTGGAGGTGTGAGTAGCTTCTCAGGGCGGCCATAGTATTTATAGAGTGAGTGGGGAAGAAGTGAAGGGTCGCACTGAACCGTTCAGCGTATGATTAAAAGAAGCATTTACGGGAGGAGGAAGTTGATGGTGTTGTTAATTTTGTGTTTGAAACAGAAATGATCACCATTAAAACTGCGGTGAGGAGGAGATGAGGAGAAGGGATCGATCAGATGGTCAGAGTAACCTGTTCAGAGGGTGGTGAAAAACAATGGGCCAGTTTTGTTACGACTTCATATTTGGGCCTTTAATAGACCACTACACATTCCCCTCTCGACATCTCCTTAATATAAACCCAAATTGGTTGAGATTTTGAGATAAACCCAAATTCCAAATTATTATGTGATTCGCAAAGATAATTAATTAATTACGAACGAATGATTACCTGTTTTGCAAAACTAATTAGTAGCCAATGAGTGAATTATGACCTCGATTTTTTGATGAAGTGGACATCCTAAGAGAACAGGGATTCAATCCCTTTTATATAAAGGAAATGAGTGATTTTAATTAATATCATCTAATAATAAGAAAATTTAAGAAAATTTAGATTTTTACATCAATAACATCAATATTAAAAAAATATGAGAGAGAATAAAAAAATCCAAAATAACATTTTCATTGTATATATTTTATATTATATAAAGTATTAACATTCAAAGTTAGTAACTCACAAGATCATGACAAGTGGCAATCTGATGATTTAAGATGTTAACATGCGCTAAAATATGTTTTATTTGTTTATATTCTTAAAATTATAAAAGAATAAAAAACCCTAAAATTAAAATTTAGAAAAATTATTTCATTTATTAATAACCAAAAAAGGAAACCATAAAGCAAAAATGATTAAAAGTTTTTTCAAAAAAGGAAAGTTTTTTCCAACAATAAGATTTACAAAAAAAACATTTATAAACGAAAAAAGATTTAAAGAATTTTCCTTTTCTTAGAAATCATATATTCGAAAAAAGTAGAAATAATCACCCTTATATAAAGGTATATATTCTATCATAATTTTTCATCAAACACAAAAATAAAATCCTAAAAATTCGATCATACGCTAAGAGTTACGAGAAATATCATCCACTTTCTATTCAAAATCTTTCCGAGGTATGTTTCTTAATTGTAATTTTGTTTTAATTGTAAAATATAGTCATCATACTTTTTCAAAGGTGTTCATTAATTTATTTATTCATAACTTATATTTAAATTTAAATGATATAATATTAAAAATCAGACTTGAAAACTTTTTATTCAGTTATAGAATTTATTTTTCTGAATATCTATTGTTTTATTGGTTTTTCAATTTTTTAATTACGGGTTATAAAAATTTCTGAATATTTTAAAATGAATTTTATTATTAATCCCTCAAACTTAGTAATTAAAAAGATTGTGACAAGTGACAGTTTCTTGATTTTAAGATGTTAACATGTGTTAAAATATATTTTATTTGTTAAAATCTTAAAATATTAACAACAAAAAAATTCTTATATTACAAATTTATAAAACTTATTTAACATCAGAGTAGACATGAAAAAAGATCATAAAAGTAAATTATAAGGTAAAAGGAGTAAAGATTTTTTTTAAAGGAAAGTTTTTTTTTAGAAAAGAGTTTTATTCAAGAAATAAAACTTATAAAGATAAAATCATAAAACAATAAGGAATAAAGTAATTTTCCTTTTAAAAAAAATCATTAACACCAAAAAATTAGAAACATTCACTTTTATATAAATGTATATACTCTTTTATAATTTTCCATCAAACAGAATAACAAATTTATAAGGATGAATTTTCTCTTACTTTATGAGAATGTAAATATTTAAATTTATTTACCTAAATTTTTATATCTTTTATTATTTCATAGTTAAATATTATCAAATAAATATTAATTTTAATTATAATACAGGAAAACACTATTGAAGGTTATGTGCATTATTCTTTGGTTGAAACATGTGGAGCTGAATTGTGTGCATCAATATCTAATTTATTTGATAATCTTTACTTTAATTTGCAGCTTATGCAAAAATAAAGTATTTTTAGTTTCAAATAATATTATATTTAAAATCTATTTTGAAAATATTTACTTTTCAGAATTATTTGATAATATACATCTAACGTTTTTTAAAAAGTATTATTTTTTATAGGTTTTGCGTATTTATTTTAACTAAGATCATCTCTATTGGTGGTCTCTAAATAAGTATTTGATTTTTTAAAAAAAAATAGGAAATAGAAAAGTATGAGAGAGAAAGGGAAGGAAAAGTTGAAGAGTAGGAGATAAAATTCATAAAATGGAGACGATGAGAGAAAATATGAGAAACAATCACCACATGTGTCAATTTATTATTGATCTATTTTTTCGAAACATCAAAATTAATTAAATAATTTAATTATGTGAAAAAATATTTTATAATGCTGAGAATTTTTTTTTGAATTTTTTAACGGATGGAGATGGCTTTAGGGTTATAAAACATTATACTGAATAAATTAATGTGATTAAACAGAAAATTTAAATATATGATCAATATTAATATATTAATGTAAATTATTTCATGAGAATTTGTTATTATGTGTGACTATGTTTTAAGAGATTTATTTTTAATTTAATTTTTTTAAATTGTAAAACATAGACATCATAGTCTTTAAAGGTTATTATAAATTTATTTATTCATAAATTATATTTAGTTTTAAATGATATAATATTTAAAATCAGACTGAAATTTTTTTAATTAATTTAGAGGCTTTATTTTTCTAAATATTTATTGTTTTACTAGGTTTTCAAATTTATTAATTACGGGTTATAAAAACAAATATTATTGAATAATTCAAACTTAATTTTTTATTTTTTACCCATCTATCAGGCCGGTCCTTATCTAATTTATCATAAATGTTATTGACTGACGATATTATTTACTACTACCCGTAAAAATACTGTTCATCTAAAGAAAAAATAAAATAAAATTAGTTAATTTATATATTGTGTTTTAATCAAATTAACATGTTAAACCTATTAGCATATCATAAAAAGAATGTTTTAAATCAGTTAGTATATCATATGTTACTCCAATTAAATACATTAATATAGAAATATAGTATGTTAATCAAGTTATTGAATATTGTTAATAAACCAATATTCTGTATTTTGTTAACATCGAGAATTTTAAGCAATATATTCACGCTAATATTGTTAGCATACTAATATTGAATATATATATTTTTAAATATTATTAACTTGTTAAATACATTATATATTGTTAGCTGATAACGAAATTGTTTGACATGTTAACTTAGTTAGTATATAGTAAAAATATGCAAAAATAAACTTAAAAGATTGACATGTTAAACATATTAGTATATCATAAAAAAATAGCATGTTAAATACATTATATTGTTAGCATGCTAATATTGAATATATATTTAAAAACACTATTGTTAATTTTTGAATACATTAAATTTTGTAAACTGGTAACAAAATTGTTTGACACTTGTTTACCGTGCTAACTCAATTATCACATAGTAAAAATATACAAAACTAAAATTAAAAATTTGACATGTTAAATATATTGGCCCTGTTCGTTTTACGAACGCTAGCGACTAGCGGTGCGACCAGAATTTAGATCTGAAAACAAGGTGAATATAGAAAACACGGACAATATCCAGGTTGTTAATTGATCGCTGCGTCAAAAAAATTTCAGAAAACCCGACGCTGAAAATATCAGCGGCAGCAGCATCTCTTTTTCTGTGTGTTTCAGATAATCGACTCGCGACTCTTTTTATTGTCGCATCTATAAATTCAATTCCGTTTCCGTCCTTTTTTCAGTCGCATCGTTAGTCGTTGGCATTCATAAAACGAATAAAGCCATTAGCATATCTTACAAAATAACATGTTAAAAACAGTATTATATAAATATAGCATGATAATCGATTTATCGAATGTTGTTAAACTACAATATTTTGTATTTTGTTAACATCAAATATTGTTAGCAATATATTCACGATAATGCTAATAACAATAACTGATATCTATACCTTATTGCCAACAATTAGTTATTAACATACATCGTGAATGTTTGCATGCTAATAATAATATCATATCACTATATTAAATGTTTGCATATATGCTAACATTATGCAAACATTAATACATTAACATTATGCAAATGTTTGTTAGTTATCATTATTACCGTGTTAACTCAGGTATCGGACGCTTAAGATTTATGATGACAGTTATTGGAATTGGATTTGGGATACAGGATCGGATCTTGAGGCTCTACTTTAACTATAGAATGTACCTCCGTGGTGATGGTCATAGACCGTCGGGAAGTGCTGATTCTCAATTATGTGTATTATTCTTCTTTTTTTCTCTCAAATTTAAGATAACTTCTTCTTTTTTTTTTTTTTTCTTATGTGTTTTCTTCTTCTTCTTCTTTTTCTTCTTTGTCTTTTTCATCTTCTTTCTCTCGTTTTCTTCTTCTTCTTCTTTTCTTTTCTTTCTCCCCCATTTCTTCTTCTTCTTTCTCCCCCATTTCTTCTTGTTCTTCTTCTTCTCTCTTTTTCTTTCTTTTTCTCTTTTTGTTTCCCCTTATTAATTTATTTATCCTGCCCGAAGAAAACAATAGCTCAGAAGTAAATATTAATATAAAGAAAGGCTAAAAAAATAATGTTATAGCAAATTGTATTTCTCAGAGAAATGACTTTATGGTCAATTAATTTCATCATCTTTTACTACCATAAGTTACAATTACTCTAGAAAAATCAAATAAACTTTTATGAGCTTTTTACAGGTTGGAATACTTTTACTCCAAAACCTAACAAATTAGACATTTTGATATGTAATACACTTTTACATATGCAATTTTAAAAAATCTGTATATCTAACATATTTTTTTTTTATCTTTTTGTGTGACTGATAACTCTATTCATTTTCTATTTCTAATGTTCTACATTTTCATATTTTTATTTTTCTATTAAAAGCCTTACTATTTCCAGATCTCGACGACAGTAAAATCACAATCCTAATTTTCATATTCTACCAACATCGACGGCTGTGAACCACGCCAAGATTCCCTAATTAAAAATCCCTCGATTATCAACAACATCGATGGTTAACTTTGATACATCTCCATTTTTGTATTTGACCACCGAAAGGCCGTGGTGAAGCAAATCTCTGGCGATTTGATTACTCCGTGATCACCAGATTAACCCTATCCCTAAACGATATCTTATTTTAAAAATTGACATACATATTCATTGTTTGCTTTGATAAATTTCTTTCTTCATGTAACTCATCAGTAAAATCTTGTGGTGAAGCATGTATCTAGTTTAACTTAACGTCTATTTAATTAACTCTTATATTAAGTTGCAGCTTCGAGCAAAGAGTTAGAGTTAGAAATCAGGCTACCGTAGAGAAAATAATGGCATTATCTCATATCCACTAGGCACCAATTCACAACACAGCTGACCACATGCCTTCCATCCAACTGAATCATGTTCTATTGTTTACTAATTAACCATGGTCCATGTACCGTTGCCCAATTTCACTATCCAAATCCACTTATGCACATTTTATTGTATACATTCATTTATCTACGTTTCATTGTCCACATAATTAATAAGTTAATCATTTTACCAAACACATGTATCTGCTAATCATTGTACTAAATACATGTATCATTGGGGTTGAAGAGGAAAATGTGACGCATTTAGAAGATCACTTTGGGGACATTGCTCGTGATGACATGAATGATTACAATGATGATGCCAAGACTGAGAGTGGAGATGATCTGTGGAATGAAGATGCTATCCTGGATAATTGGTCATCCTTTGATGATCATGACGACATGGATGATCGTAGGATACGTAATCCGAGTGGTGATGATCAAGTTTTATGGTTAGGACATTTAGTACTGCTGCTGAGTTTAAGTATGCATTGTTGATACACACTTTAAAGACGGAATATGACATCAAGATATATAAATCTGAGTCTTCTAAGCTTGGTGCAAAGTGTTCAGAGGAAAAGTGCCTACGGAGAGTATATTGCTCATCGGAGAGAGGTAAACGTAAGCTGATGATAAAGGTTTACATACGTAATAATAGTTGTACTATATCTGGGTATTCTAAGGGTTCTGAAGATATCAGCAATTGCACTACTATTTGAAGAGAGACTGAGGAGAAATCCAAAATTAACAGCAAAAGAAATGGCTGAGGAGATTCAAATGAAATACAATCTGACAGTGAGTGGAGACCAATGCAAAAAAAAGTGAAGACGAAACTTGTAACACAGAGAAAAGCCGGCCATGAAAGTCAGTTTGCGAGAATATGAGACTATCAAGTAGAGATCCTTAAATCTAATCCAGGCTCTACAACGGATATTGAGACAATTCGTGGACCAACACCTGGAAGCCTACAACGATTTTCTTGTCTCTATATTTGTTTCAAAGCACTGCGAGAATGTTGGAAAAAAGCTTGCAGACCCATCATTGGAATTGATGGTATATTTCTCAAATGGGATATTAAAGGAATGTTGTTAGCTGCAGTTGGTAGAGATGGAGAGAACAGGATATTTCCCATTGCATGGGCAGTTGTAGAGGTGGAGAATGATGACAATTGGAACTGGTTTGTCAAACATCTTAAAGAAGATTTAACACTTGGAGATGGAGGAGACATAACTCTTGTATCTGACAAGCATCGGGTTAGTAATTTGTTTTTGCATTCTTAAACGTCCAATTTTCTTAACCATAACAAGTTTCTGTTTTCTTATATAGCTGCAATATTCTAGAACCTGTAAGTTTTTGTTTATAGTCTTGTCGTGGAACTGCAGTAAAAAAAGAAATTTTGTTTGTCAACAATTATTCTTCCTTAATTATAGATGTCATAAAAAAAATGTTTGTCAAATAAAACAATTTATGTTTTTGGTGAAACTGAAGTAAATATATATAAATTATCTTATGCTCATCGTGTAAAGAAAAACAATTGTTCCTATATTTTATTGTTTTTAGGAAAGCACATCTTTTTAAATTCTTCTCTTATGCAGTTTTCGTGGAATAAGAGAACCAGCTTTCCTATTTTTTGAATTGCATTTTTCTCTGTAACTAACAAGTCTCAATTTTTCTTTTTTTTCAATAGAGTATTTTGACTGCAATTCAAAATCATCTTCCCGAGGCCGAGCATCGGATGTGCACAAAACACGTTCTAGACAATAGGAAGAAGAAGAACACGGATACAGAACTTGAGCGTCTATTTTGGAGAATAGCTCGAAGTTATACTCCAAATGTTTATGAAACTAATTTAGAAGTGTTACAGAAGTACAACCAAAGCGCATATGACTCATTGCTAAAGACTAGGCCAATGACATGGTCTGGTGCCTTTTTTAAGATTGGTTCTTGTTGCAACAACAATTTAAACAATCTTATAGAGTCCTTCAACAGAAGTATCAGTAATGCCTAGAAGAAACCACTACTAGATATGTTAGAAGATATTGGAAGGCAATGTATGGAGCATAATGCTAAGATATTGATTATTGCAAATAGAGTGAAGAATAGGTTCACTCCCGGAGCTCATCTCAGAGTGAACTAACAAGAAGTCTAGCTAAAGATTTCATTAGACAGAGGAGTACGGGAGATCTGCATGAGATTGACTTTCATGGAACTGCATATCGGGTTGAAATGGATGCAAAAACTTGTGGTTGCGGGATGTGGCAATTGAATGGTATACTGTGCATCCATGCCACATGTGTTATCATATCATTAAAGCAAAAAATTGAGGATTACGTCTCCGAGTATTACACTACTCAAGGATTTGAACCTGTTCAAGGAATGATAATCACTACAAAAATTTATTAAAATAGCTGCGGACGGCTACGAACATTTTGATAAGAGCCTCTTGTATTATTAACTGGTATCGGTGAATTACAGAAGCCAAGAGAGTATTCTTGAAGCTCCTCCTTCTTGTTCTCTACACGCAGAGCAACAAGCCACAACAACTCTCAGTCTTCGTATATCCCTAACAGAAAACTCCCGGGTCCTTTTATAACAATTAAGGCCTGTTACAAAGTAAACACTAAAGCCCAATTATACTAATAGCCCATTATGCCTTAATCTCTGCGGACTCGTTCTCTTCCTCGCCTTGTTCCTTCTTATTCTGTCTCCTCTGTCTCCTAGTATACGCCTTCCACGGCTTATCACATTTCCGTAGCCATAACTATTAGCTACGCAAGTAGCGAAGGATGGCAACGGAACCAAATCCATAACAAATTTGTAGCTATTCGTAGCTATATAGCTACAAATAGATTCCGTAGACATTTTGTAGCTAAATAGCTACGCATTAGCTATAGATAAATTATTGCTGTAAATATTCTTTTAATTATTTTTCTCAAAACCTTAACCCCAGATTTTAATATTAATCTTAAATCTAAATTAATATTAATTTAAACTCCATATCTCAAACCTAAACTCCAAATCTATATCTAAACTTCTAGTGTCTAAAATATAAATTTTAAACTAAGATACAACATTTATAACAGATATTCAATAATTTTTTTCACTTTTTTTTTTGCAAAACCTTAACTCCAAAGTTTAATCTTAATCCTAAATCTCAACTAATTTTAATTTTAAACCCCATATCTCAAACCTAAACCCAAAACCCTATATGTAAAACTCTAAAGCTTAAAACATAAATTTACAACACTTATAAAAAAAAATCTAGTTTTTTCATATATAATCATTTTGAAACTTTAACTTCAAACCTTAAATCTAAACTCAAACCCTATATATTAAATCTCTAACCTTATAACTAAAATCTAAACCCTAAAATATAAACTATAACTAAGATGCAACATATATAACAAAAATCCTAATATTTTATATCTAATCATTTTAAAACCTCAATTCCAAACCCTAAATATAAACTCAAACCCTATATCTCAAACCTCAAACCCTATATCTAAAATCTAGATCATAAAATATAAACTTTAAACTAAGATACAATACTTATAACAAATTTTTTTAATTTTTTCATATCTAATCATTTTGAAACTTTAACTCCAAACTTTAAATCTAAACTCAAACCCTAAACCCTATATCTAAAACTCTAAACCTTAAAACATAAACTTTAAATTATTTAAAATTCAACACATATAACAAAAATTCTATAGGTGTAATCAATATATTGAACTAAAAATTATATATATATATATATATCTTTAATTTAGCAAAATATAAGTTATATCATACTATGTTTTAATTTATTAGTCTAACAACGCTATTTAATGTGTATATTTATTGATAAAAATCTTGTTTTTCCCGTCACTTGTTAATTTTTAGGAAGTTCCCCCTAATTTTTTTTTTCATGACCGCGAAAATTTTGTCTATCTCTTTCAATGGCCGCCAAAAAGTTTGGCCAAAATTTCCATTTCGTGTATTTTTTTACAGATCCAGAATCTTCCCTCTTCTTCTTCGAGACAAAAATATCTCACTTTGTCTCTCTCCATTCTCACACTTTCTTTCGAGTTCAGTTGATGAAATCGTTTCGATTTAGGGTTTGACTATTTTCAATCTCGCCGTCTTTGCGGTTCAAGCTCCGCCGAATCGGGAATATTCCTCCCTCACCTTGTCGCCTCCATGGTTTGCGCTTCCCCAACACTCATTACTTTGTTCCTTTTATGCTGTTGTTGGGTTTTATTTCAAAATCGCTGAGTGCTGATTGGGGTTTGTTGATGAATCTTTGTTGCAGAATGTTGATGGTTATTTGGATGCTTTGTGTTTTTCTTTCATTATGGTGAAACCTGACGGCATACAAACGAGGTCATGTAAGCTATTTGCTTCTCCTTTGTTTCCGGCTTTTGATCCTTTAGTGTCATTTATATTTTAACTTAGTTTCTTTTTGAGGATCTTAGCTTTAAGTCATTCTTTCCTAGCCTGATTGAGTACATCACTTCAGGTCCAGTTATGTGAGTTCAGATTGAAGTTAATTGCTTGTCATGTTTCAATTCTTGTAAAGGCGTGGGAAGGTGTTGGTGTGGTTGCTTCAGTTTGGATTTTACGTTTCCTCTATTGCTCGCCACTTGAAATTGCGAGTCTTTTTTGGTATAACTGTATAAGATATTAAACACGTGATTCTTTGGCCTCTGCAGTTCGTAATGGAGTTAGGTCGAGCTGAACCTGGAAACATTCCCACACATAATGCCTTCGACACGTCTGCGGATTTCATCCCCGTGTATGTTTTATATGAGTCTTCAGAAGGTAAGGAGACTTCACATATCCCTTTCTTTTTTTTTCATTGTGTAGCATATTTTGTTCTTGCTCTGTATCTCCTCGCACTTCAGCTCTCTGTGTAAGTGATTGTAGTCGTGGGAATGCTCCATATCTGAGTCTAATCTTTTATTTTCTTGGCTTGTCTTTTTCCAAGCGATTGGTGTTTTTGTAGTTGGTATGTTGCTTGATGTTAACTATCATCACATTACGTTTTATAGGTTGTTACTCTTAAGCGCGGAATTTAACTTTATACTCGGGATACGTATTCCAAAGTCAGGTGAGTAAAAAAAACTCTAATAGTCTCACTTGTTTTCTGCTTCTCCACTTCCTTTGAATTCATTAACTTATGTTTTCTTACCAAATCTTGTAGACACACATAGCTGTCTAGCATTTATGTTCGCAGCACCCATGATAAGCGTTGCGTCTATAGTTGCGGTCTGTGTTACTTTAGCATGCCATACAATCAAAAAGCTTCCAGGTTAGATATTTATTTACTCATTTGAAGATACCTTCATATTGTTTCTTGAATCATAATTGGCTTGCATAATTTCTTATTACCTTAGCAGGACCAGAGAAAAAGAGAAGCGTAGAGCTATTCTTTAAAAGAATGGAAGCACTTACAACTGGAAACAAGAAGTCTGCTTACGTGTTCAAGCTCAAGGACCTTCCACTTTGCTGAGACATGGGAAGAACATATGCAATGATTCATAAGGAAGGCGTAATCAGGTACTCTGTCCGAATATGATAGACCGTTATATTTAAAGAGAAAAGAAAAGAAAAATGTTATATGTTTAGATTATGTTTTGTATCTTTTGTTTTTCAGTTTGAAGTTTTGTTATGTATTGTTTTTACTTTCAAGTTTAAACTTTTGTTTGGAAACTAGATTGTCAACTTATACGATGGTTAATAATTTCTATTATTTGGAAACAATTTGTATAGTATCACATATATTTGATGTTTAATAAATATATATTGATTGGAAACCAAACATTTTCTGGAAATATTAAAATTTATATTAGCTACTTGTATTGTTGTTGCTAAATTTGAAGCTAAGATTTAGCCACCAATAATGTGTAACTAATGTTTTTGCTAGTTGCTACAATGGCTACAGATTTGCTAAGAGGAGTATTATTAAATTCTGTAGCAAATAGCCACAGAAGATCAGTCACTACAGTCGTCACTAACTAGCAACAAAACAAATTATAGCCACATTGTTGCTATTGGCTACAAAAATTATTCTTGCTAAACTGTTGCTAGTTAGCTACGGAATTTGCTCTTGCTAATCTGTTGCTAGTTGGCTATAGAATTTGTTCTTGCTAATCCGTTGCTAGTTGGCTACAGATTGGCTACAAAATAAGTTCAGCGTCGGAGCTGAGGCAACGGAATTCATTTGTCGCCATCCGTTGCCTGGCTAATTTTAGCCACAGATTATGTTCAATAGCTACTGAATAATCCTTAGCTATTTCAAGAGATTCTTGTAGTGAATGTGGCCATGGCTTAATAGGTTACCTGTTCTGCCCTTACCAATGAAACTATCAAATCATGGTAGAGAGAGTAATCACACTAGGCGTAAATGTCCTTATGAGTCTAAATCTGATATCTGTAAGTTAACTCGTGATGCTCATATTCCAAGATGCTCACCGTGTAAACAAGAAGGCCATAACAAGAGACTATGCAATAATCTAATTGCAATTGAGGAAAAAAGACCAAGGGGTCGACCTAGGAAATATCAGATTCTTTGGTTACTTACGGCTTGACTGGTTTAACTGCAGTAGGTGCGGTTATGGTTGCGGGAGTTTACGGAAACGGACAGTTGCGATTTTAAACATTATTAAGCGATTTATACGACTGGTACATCGGTTAAAAACTGATGCATTTGTGGGAGAATTATGACTGGTTGACTAGGGGATGTAACAGCGGTTAAACAACAAATTAACAATATAAACATATTATATAACTATATAAAATATCGAAAATGTATATGATTATAATCAAATTAATTATTAAATGAAATTAATCTTAAAAATTTATTAATATAAAATTATGATAAGTGTTTAGTGAATAATCAATAGAAAATATCAAATTTATTCATATATTTCATAATTTTAATAGTTAATTTTAAAATTTTAATTTACTAAATTTTTTTATTAACTGACTTATTTTTTATATATTTTATATTATTAAATCAAATTTTTAAATATAATAGTTTTTTGTTTTTTATTTTTTTTATTATCCACTTGCAAACCGCCCGCAACCGCAAACGCTAGCGGAAAGCAGCTTTTGATTTTGAGCGACTTGTAACGATACAAAGCGGTAAGAAGCGTTTTTTGTGATTGTTGTCAAACGCAGATAACCGCTATCACCCGCAAAAGCTGTGTTTGCGGGTAATAACGGTGGTAGCGGATAAACCAATCAAGCCCTTACTTATTTGATTTACTATCATGCTGCCGTCACAGGAATCTCACAATTACCTACCATAGCCAGAATCTATATGATTCTGAGAAGTATTAGGTTTTCAGATTTGGGGATTTTTATCCCAAAAAAATATGACAGAAGACTATGATTAAAGAGATAAACGCCTGATTATTTTTCATTAACGATACAGTAATGTTGACTATCTTGGTGTTTAAAACGTCCAAGTCAACTTAAACTTTAAGGTGTTTTGGAGTGAGGTGAACTTAAGAGTTTATTTGGCCAATTTGATATACTTGATGGTTTAAATGACATTCTTCCCAACTTTGATGAGTTGTTTACAAGCTGGATTATGTTTACTATAAGAAACTACTCACTCTATTTCATTATAATTGATTCGAAAAAAACTTTTTTGTACCAAATTATTAGATATTTTCAGTTTATAATGCACCATTAGTTAATATTTTTTTTTTATAACCGATTATATTATATCTGAAAAAATACATGAATTATTTAGGCTTCCAGAAAAATACCCAACATATTATAGATTTCTAGTTTAATACACGAATATTCAAAAATTGATAATTTGACACCACTAAATAAATGGCGCTAACTTGTTAAACTGAATTATTATAACTACGTTTAATATTTAACAGAATATGAATGACAAAATCCAGAAAAAGCTGAAAAATACATAAGTTAAATAATGTTTGTTAAAAAATACGCAAACTATTTTATTTCCAAAATAATACACAACTTATTACAAAATTTCTCGTATAATGCACAGTTGTTCAGTAATTGAAAATTTGACACCATAATTTAAAAGATGTTAACTCGTTAAACATAATCATTAAAAAAAGTTCAAACAACTTTACTTTTCAATAATAAAATTCACTATTGATTTAATATCAGTTTTTGTAATTTGATTTTCGACGATCCTAATTTATTTTCACTTTTCTTCTCTCACACTTTTTTTTTCCCCCTCTTACCTATCATCTTAATTGAAGAAACACAAATTTTAAATTTAAGCTCAATAATAAATCTTAAGGATATTGAAGTGGTTGTAGAAGAAAACTATTCAAATCTATAGCATTAGATTCACACCCATAAAAAAAATTCTATATTTTGACATAAAGCAAAATAAACTCGACTACACAGTAAAAAGTTAAACTTGACTCTAATAATTCTAGTTAACGAATTAATATTGTCTATATCATGGTATCATAATTTTAAATTTTAATTTTTTCTTAATAATGAACTTGTAATAGATTGTGTACTTTTTCCAACCTAAATAATTTGTATTTGTTTAAACAAATATTATTTAGTTCATTTACTCTTTAGGTTTTCCTAGTTTTATTATCTCTGTGCTGTTAAATATCAAACACTGTTTTAATGATTCCATTTAATAAGTTAACACTGTTTATTTAGTGGTGTCAAACTTTCAATTTTTGAATGTTTTTGTATTAAACTGGAAGTCTATAATATGTTGCATATTTTTTTCTGGAAATCTAAACAGTTCATGTATTTTTTTGGCAAATGTTATTAATCTTAGGTATTTTTAATGTTTTTTTTCCTTCGTTAAACTATAGTTATATAAGTAAGTAATAAATAGTATTATTATTTAGAAAAGCTAAAAATTACATAATTTCTAAATTGGTGTGCCAAAACCTTAAACATCAGTTAATTTGGGATAGAAGGAGTAATAAATTAAACATTTTTGGCATGTAACACATATTTAGCATCTTTATAATATTATTTGAAAAATTATTTTTCTATATATCATATTCACATTAATTTTTACCGAATTCGATTAAAATAATACTATTAATAAAGTTATCTTTCTTATATTTAATTCGCATTACTATAACTTTTTAAAATAATAATTTTGTTCCCCAATAAATTTTTAATTAAACTATTTTGTTTAATAATTTCTTTTCCAAATAACATTAAATAAAGAAAATTATTTTAAATACAAAATATTTTTTGTATATATAGAACAAAAGAAAATTCCAAAAGGTAAAGTCCTATTTAAATCATAATAAAAGGAAATAAATTTGAAATTAAAATTATTTTTATTATATATAAAAAACTTAATTGCAAAAAAAGAAAGTATTTTAAAAATAACATTAAAAGGGAAATATCTTTTTAATTTAAACATTTTGTTAATAATTATTTTCCAAATAACATTAATAAAATTAAATAACTTAAATACACAAAATATGTTTTGTATATATATAAAAACGAAAACTCCTAAAAATAATATTTTTATTTAAATTATAATAAAAAGTAAATAACTTTGAAATATAAAAATATTTTTATTATATACATAAAAAGTTAATTGGAAAAAAAGAAAGTATTTTTAAAATAGTATTAAAAAGAAATAACTTTAGGAATTTATCTTTTTGTTTAGTATACTTTTTCCAGAAAACATTAATAAAAGAAAATAATTTTAAAGCACAAAATATCTTTTCTATATATATAGAAACTAAAATTTCAAAACCAAATTTTCATTTAAATCATAATGGTATTTTAACTGGAGGCATTTGGAGTTTTTATATATATAATAACATCAATAAAAAATGTTAAAAACATTAAAGTTATTCCAAATAATTTTATAATAACTTAAAAATATAAATAAATAAATAAATAAATAAATAAATATATATATATATATATATA